>JAHKKF010489611.1:0-54230 GCA_019740295.1 Labeo calbasu | reverse complement strand
GGTTACGTTTTCACTCAGGTTGGCTAGCTAACCTTAGCTAAACTATTTTGCTACTATGTAACATAGTTGCCTAGTAACAGATAGCCTACAAAAAAACAGTAACAGACTTATCAGATTCTTTTCATTGATAAACGTTCAAAACTTAGCTATTATCAATTTAAATAATATATTTATAATAATATTAATAATATATTTAGTTAAAACTCATACAGCTCAGAACTTCATTGGAAAATGAGCTCGCGTATAGAATGTGCGCGTCCGGTGTGCGATACATCGTGTTGTCCTAGGCACTGCGCGACGCAGCGCTGCGCTTCTCGTCCGGTGTGCAACCCCCTTTAAACTGGTGATCACCTCCATCCCGAGCAGCGAATCCAGCGACCGCAACAGCAATAACCCCATGCTGAAGTGCATTTTACAATCTCAAACATTGCTGCACCAAGAAACTACAAATTTTACTGCAGGAAAATCGAACCCTCATTGGCTCTCGCCTGCATTCGTCACAGATTACTACATGCGCGTGTTTCTGGTGAGGTGTGTTTGAATCTTGAATGATGCGCGCCTTCACTGAATGAATAGGGAAATAATCTGGAAAATATTACAAAATCACTGAGTGTGGTTTAGTGATATAGCCTACATGATAATGTCAGATCGCACATCATTACAACAACACTTACCATATTATCGCACAAGATATACTCTATATCGCACACTCCAGACTCAATTTGAGTGGAAAATGAAATGAAGTCATCCGCGTTTGTGCGCGCACTTGTTTGCGCATGTGCAAAGGTGTTTTTAGGGGTCTAACTTACAAACGCCAGACGACTGATTCGTAAAACCTGCTTTCCTACAGTCCTTGTTCTTCTGACTTCTGACTATTTTGTAGTAAGAAGCGAATGTGCTTCGTGGAAATGTATCGGAGTAAAAGTATACATTTTCATTAGGAAATGTAGTGGAGTAAAAGTAAAAGTTGGTTGAAATATAAAAACGCAAGTAAAGTACAGATACTCCCAAAAATTCTTAAGTACTGTAACAAAGTATTATTACTTCATTACATTACAACACTGCTTTAAAGTACCAATATGTACTTTTAAAGTACTAAGATGTACCTTTAAGTTACTAATATGTACCGTTTAGTGGTAGATAAGGTACAAAGATGTACCTTTTCACTTTTATACCTTAGGGTACCGCCCCAGCGACAGAACTGTAGCTTTTTTTCTGAGAGTGTACTTGTCTTATCATCTCAGTAAACAGAGAACTGTTTTCTAAACACCTACTTTCAAATTAAGGTATAGAAGACAATCTAATCATAATTCATTTGCATATTATCCTGCATGTATGGCACATGTGATTAGCTTAAAATATTCTGTGGTCCAGTGATCCAAAACAACATATTTCAAATGTTGTAATTTGTGCCAAACAAGCAACAGCCACTGAGATGAATAGGAAATACCAGGTTGGAAAATGAATGGTGTCTATTCAGAGTACTTTGAATGAAAAGGAATAATTCACCAAAATGAAAATGGCATCATCATTTACTCAACCTGTATGCATTTTTGTCTTCTGCAGAACACAAAAGAAGATATTTTGAGGTCCAAACAAATAACAGTGGACCCAATTCACCCAGCTGGAGGGGGGAGGGGGGTTGCCTTTGTACAGGCATTTTTAAACCTAGCCAGCATTAAAAAATAGGACATAGTAAACAAATAGCCTGACTGAAATGCCAAAATGACAGTGCCTGCTTTGTTTTCACTTTGCATGTTTTTCTTGATAATCTGGTCATTTGGAAACATTTCTTGCAGGGAAACTGGGGGAGAACTGGTGTTGTGGTGGGTGCCTATATGCACTACAGTAACTTATCTTCCAGGTAGGATATGTTTATTGTACATTGTGGTGTATTTAAGATTCATTAGAGAAGACCATGTATTTGAGTAGAGTGTTTACGTTTTGTATTCATCTTTTCAGTGCTGACCAGGCATTGGACCGGTTTGCCATGAAGCGTTTTTATGAAGATAAAGCCATGCCCATGGGCCAGCCTTCCCAGAAGAGGTCAGCAATGCACCACACATACTTATTTTGACTCTACACCAAAATATCCATGCGGACTTTCAAATGCTGATCCTGGAATCAGTGTCTTTTTTTGTTTGTTTGTTTGTTTTTGTGAGAAATGGGTAGTTTTGCTTCAGATATCTGTAAATCACAATGCTGAGTCAGTACGTTTGCAGTTTGGGGACTGAACCAGCAGGTGCTACCAAAGTACACTAAAGTCCCGTGCTAAAACTGGAATTGCAGTGGAACATTAGAGTTAAAACTAGTCATGATGTTAAGTGTTAACCAGTATGAATAATGATTAATAATACTTACATTCTCTAAAATATGAGTGACATTTGGTGAAAGTAAGAGGAAGATATATATCATATACAAATATTTTCTCTTAATGGCTCCAAAGCATTAAAATGATGGTGGTCACTGATAAGGGATAAAATATATATATATTGAAATATTTACAATTGTTGTAGCATTTTTATATAACACGTTTTGTTTTGCTTTTCCCCATCTTTTCCCTTCCATAATGCTATGTTTATGCATAGATATGTGCATTACTTCGCTGGTCTCCTTTCCGGCCACATAAAAATCAACAACAAGCCCCTGTTCCTTCACCATGTCATCATGCATGGCATCCCTAATTTCGAGTCTAAAGGAGGTGAGCACACACACTGCTACAGATTCAATTCATCATTACAATTTTATGTTTAGGTATATTATACTATACTAAGTACAAGCAACTATAAAATCAGTGAATGCGTTATACTATATCTAACCATGTCAGGTTGCCGACCTTTCCTCAAAATCTACCAAGCGATGCAGCCTGTGTACACATCTGGAATTTAGTAAGTAAATTGCTTCCTAGTGTGCATGCTAAATAATTTTATTACATAAAGTGTGGTGACCTACTGTAAAATTATCATCACTGTACATTTATCTGCCTGTTACATGTTTTTTTATTGTTGAAGAGTGGTTAGGTTTAGGGTAGATATGGGGTTAGGTTTTAAAAAATAAAAAATGTATAAATGTTACGTATAAATAATTATTGTGATGTCAAGCTGAAAGTCTGCGTGCTGTTTGTTGTATTAGTATATGTGTGAGAGAGTCTGGTATAACATCTGTTGCCCTCTTGTTAAGGGATTAACCCATCTTAATCTGCACCTGTCTGTGTGTGGAGTAGGTTGGCAGATACAGTGACATTTTATTTTTTGGCATTAATATCTTGTGTAACACCAGACATTCCACTGCTGCAAGTGAAATAGTTAAATTTTCATGTTCTTGTTCAGAAGATGATAATATTTTAATAAGCTAGTCATCCATTTAGGCATAGTCTGTATAATTCAGCATCGAGACAGCTTGAAGTATGCCTGTAATAACCCCATCCATCATTTTTTCTTTCCCCTCCCCACTGTGTTTTACAGTAACGTTCAAGGCGACAGCCATACAAGCATCTGTATCACCATTGAGCCTGGCCTGCTACTGAAAGGAGATATACTGGTAGGAAGTACAATATTGACACAGTGCAATGGTAAAAATATTGACACAGAAATGATTATAGATGAGCAAGAATCCATTAAATGTCTTTTTCATATTATCTTTTATTGTGTTCTGCCTGTTCTGCATATCATCCATCCTGAAGCTGAAATGTTATCACAAGCGTTATCAAAACCCCAGTAGGGATGTGATCTTCAGAGTGCAGTTCCACACATGTGCATTACACAATTTAGCTCTGGTCTTCACCAAAAAAGACCTTGACGAGACATTCAAAGGTTAGTGTGTTATTTGTCTTGTGATGATTTATGTTTCTTTTTAATTATGGATGAGACGGCTTGCAGACTAATCACAAATATGTGATTTAGCAGATGAGAGATTTCCTGAATATGGGAAGGTGGAGTTTATCTTTTCATTCGGTCCAGAGAAAATCAAAGGTGGGCTTAAATTACCAAAACTGTAAATTGTACATATCTTTTCATCATCTAAAAGAGATATGATTTTAATGAGATGAGCATGCTTCAAGGCCTCAACTCTAAAGTTCTTTTTTGTCCCTCTAAGGGTTGGATCATCTACAGAATGGACCTAGTGTCTCTGTGGACTACAACACCCAGGATCCCCTGATTCGCTGGGATTCTTATGAAAACTTCAACAGGAGATGTGAAGACATTAAAGATGGTGAGAGGCACTATGTTTTGGTGTTTTCTTGCTGACATCTGTGTCAGCTGAATCTTGACGATTTCAAGATTTTTTTTTGTTTGAACTGACTTTGGGGCAGGAACAAGGTTAAAATGTATGCCCCATTTCTCATTTCCTTTGATGTGCTGGTTTGGTTATGAAATGTTTGTGTTCTTGGTGAAGGCAGCTTCATTAGGGAGCTGAAGGGGGTCAGTGACAGTTGTGCTAGCTTGCTGAATGGCATAAACAGCCAAGTGAACAAGGAGGGCTAAATGGGATATATGGATTCTCTTCTCATTGCTGATAATAATCTCTTCAAGACTCCAGGGATGCCACTTGAAACACTGTCTGCTTCATGGATTATGATTGTTCTTTAGGCTATTCTGCATTTTACAGATTTAATTTGAAGTAGAAGTAATTTGACTCTATGGTGGTAACTCTGATTTTTTTTAATATTCATTTATTTTTGCTAGTTTTCATCTTTTCAAGGTGAGAAAATGGTGTCTCAGGTCATTACGACACTTTTCCCTTGGCTTAATTTTTTTTAAACCATGTGGTCTGCCATAAAGATCCCTTCCCATGCCTCCTGCCAGTCAGAGTTTTAAATAGCATCTGGAGAAATAGAAGGCGTCAGTGGCCCTGCTGGCAGCCCCAGGGAGGGGTGGAAAACTGACACTCCTCTCTTCAGTGTCCTCTTCTGGGAGGAGGGGCTGGTGGGTAAGGCCAGGAGACGTGGGTACCCCAAAACACACACACACACTTGTATACACAATGAATACAGTGGCAATATGAAAGATTGGTGCGGTTTTGACATTGGCAGGACATTGAAAAATGGCACAGAGCCCTGAGGAGTTTCAACATTACAAAATCCAATGAAAATTAATCAGTAATGAAGCTCCTTAATAAATAAATAACTGCAGCGCACTATGTAGATAATCTTCTGATCTTTTGTAACTTGCTTGGGTCGGTAATAGATGAAAATGTACAATAACCATGCAGCCACTGTGTCAGCAGTTTTGCTCAGGGATCTAGATACACTTTATTGCCAAAGGTATTTGAACACCCCCTTAATTAACTGCTGTGGTTAATGCAGTTTTTTTTTTCTCTAGACAATTCTTAATGCTATATCATACACATTCTGGAATTGTGTGCTTTCAAGGTCGTAATTGGGAATGCTGTGCTTAGTAACTGTATATCACTTTGGGATATAATGAATATTACTCTTACTACACATAATCCCATCAAATACATTATTATGAAAGACAATACAGCTGTGCTGAGAATGTACAGTTAAGGGTACTTAAAATTGTTAGCACACACCAGTGTGTGTATTCACACAATCCTTATGAAACGTAACATCAGAAAAATACTCAAGAAAACAGAATCTGTCCAAAGTACAAGTAAAAATCACACTGTAAAAAACAATTTGTTAAGTCAACTTAAAATAATTTGTTTCCCGGATGCCTCAAAATTTTAAGTTTATTCAAAAATTTAGTAAACTTCAAATGTTACATTGTACTAAGTTACAACTTAGATATTCAAGATATTTAAGATATTTAAGGTAGCTGGGTAACAAGCCCACCTTTTAAGTTTACCAAACCAAATTTTTTATTTAGTCAACTCAAATATCTAAGTTTTCACTTAGTACAACTTAACATTTCAAGTTGACTCAACTTATTTGAGTTGACTGAACTTAAAAATTTAATGCAGCAGGGTAACAAATTATTTTAAGTTTACTCAACAATTTTTTTGTTTGTTTGTTTGTTTGTTTTTACAGTGCAGTATCAAACTGACATAGAGCAGCCTCCATAATTCAAGGTGAAACAAAACAGACTTCGAGAACAGACTTTAAGAAAAACAAACAGTTTCTTCTTGCCACTTTTAATATATATGATAAAAGCATACTTCGGGTACAACATTACATACATGTAAATAAAAATAGAAAAAATTGTTTCAAATCTCAAACCTCTTTCTACACATTTCCATTTGTGTGTTTCCAGTTACAACATGTATGGTGTATGTGTATGTGTATGTATCCCTATGACAGAGACAGAGGGGTGCTCTGGGACAGTATAGCCACCAGGGCTTGTTTACAGCTCAGGCTCCCATATTTGGCTGCTGCACAGCTTCATGGCATTTTTGGAATGACTGAGAGGGAAGTGTGTGGAACAGAGAGAGAGACAGAGAGGTGACTGTGACACTTAGTCAGAGTGACTCACAAAAGAGAGCAACTCTGATTAATGAACTAGACACAATGATCTCACATCAAAGACAGAGAGACTGGCAAAGTTTCCAGTGAGCAGTGCTTTATTGACTTGTTGGAATCAGAACTGAATTTGAATTTGATTTTCCATTGGACTTGAAAGTAGGTAAGTGTTACAGTGGAACTTACCTCATTCAAATTATTCTACTTATTCTCAATGCATGTACTGTATCTCTGTGTGTTTAATCACTAGGTGTGATTTTATGTTCTGCTACAGTGTTTCTTTATTGGGTCTGTTCTTGAATCTGATACTAAATTTTCTATAATGTAAAACAGCTTTACTTGTGTTGCGTTTGTGATCAATTCCTCTAGGTTAAATATCCAGCTGTACTGTGCATTTATTAAAACCTAAAGAAAATGATTTACAGTACTGTTTTTTACTGTACTTTTTTTAGTAGAAGATGATCTTTGTGCTCCTTAAAAACACTTTTGCCAGTGTGGTTACAGAGTTAAGCTTTGTATAGAGAGTCTTGTACAGTACAATTGTGGCCTGTGATATGTTTTATGATACTTTTTTAAAATATGTTTACAGTTTCTTTGATTATCTCAGAAAAGAGGTAGGACAAACAGTGTTTTTTAGGAGCATGTTTTTTTCCCTTTAGGCTTTTTCTATTTTTTGTAAAGCTGTGCAAGTATATATATTTTCACAGTGCATTATCATCATTGCTTTATAACTTAGAAATTTAAAAATCTTTATTATATCATTATTTCTCTGTCACAAATGTAAGTAAATGTCCTTTGTAAAAGACATCTTTGCTTCCACTAAGGAATGCAAGATGTTTTTTGGAATATTCTCTAATGCTAAGATAACATGGACCATCAGGTTTGGCATTAACTTATCCGTGCAAGTTTGAGTGCATGCTGTGAATGCTAATAATTCTGGAATTCATGTAGTTTCATGTGTTTTTCAAGTACTTTTGTGGACCCCAACTGAACACTATTTGGTGCTAGCTCTGTATCTCAGCCCTCTTAAAAATCTGAGATTAAGTCAGCAGAGCTAGGGATGGGTCAGAGGGGTGCTGGACCCAGCAGAAACTTTGATTGGCCCCTTCGGTGCCCCAATCCTGTAAAATTATTGGCAATAGGAAGCCAAATCAGAGATTCTCTGGCCAAACGATACAAAATTGAAGCAAAATAAACATAGATTCACTGCCATTGACAATGTTGTCTCTCAAGACATTTGATCTGAAGTAATTTAGTCTTCAGTCTTCTCATTACCAAATGTTAAAGACATTAAAATTTATATTTAAATTAAACATGTTTGCAACACGTAAATAATTCAAACAATATGAGTAGTGTCCTGTGTTCGTGTTCGTACGTATGTGATGATAGGATGTTATGCTGAATGTGACTGAGCTGTGCTATCTTACTGAGCAGAGCCAGATCGCTATGTGACTTCATGTTGAATATAAACAGCCCACCCCCACTTTAACTGTTTTAACTCTTACAGTAACTTGGCTCTTAGGCTTTCTCATGTCATTGCCATTTCTGTCAGCTTACCATCGGCCTATTTCTTTAAATTGTCATAATACACTCACCCCCCATGTATATCTGTCTATCTCTCTGTCAGTCAGTCTGTCTGTCTGTCACTTAGCCATTCTATATTTCTGCCTAGCTGTCTACATGTCTGCTTCCCACTTCATATTCTTTTTTCAAACTCTCCCTGCTGTCTGACTCCCATATGTCTGTCTCCTCTCATCCCGTGAGCATACATTTTTACTCTTTGTCCTTCGGTTATTTATTAAGACGTACTTATCTTTCATTGTCTATTTATACATTTGGCCAGTATAACATGATTATGGTATGTTGAACCGCAGTGGCCCCCTCTCTCTTGACCAACACTTTGGCATTATTTACCCATGATATCATTCCCTTGGCCCTAACCTAATGCCATGGCTGTTGCTAGACAGACTTAGTACAACTTGGCCATCATCACGACAGGCAGGTTTGTGCATAGTTTCTGAACCCCAAATAACAATCATTCATTAGTTACACAATACTACTCAGGTTTAAGTTACATATCTTAGCATGTCCTTTTCCAATTTACTAAGCCAGTGTGCCAATTACCATGGCTGGGAGATGAGAATACTGTGTATTGCACATTGATGATTGGGTAATTGTGGAATCTTAAGGTGATGATACACTGGGCAACTTTTTGAGCAATGCTGCCGGGCAGTCTTGCCATCAAAGGGCAACCAGGTGAGACACAGGGCCCATGACCAATCTAAAGTATCCAGATAGAAACTTGTTGTCCATTCTCAATGTGAAAGTTGCCCAGCGACATTGCTCAAAAAAGTTGTCCCTTGTATCATCATCTTTATGTGATGATCAGGTTATAGTTCCTGTCTCATTTGCCTTGGCTCAAACCTGCAACTCAAACCTATTAGCCCATTAGACCTCCACTATCAATGATTTATAATTATTATAAGCAAAATATTACAGTAAAATAATGAAGTAATCATTAATTAATCAAATTGAAATTAAATATACAATTAATTATTGTAACATGATAGAAACTATAAATAAAGATTGAAAAAAGACAAAAAGGAACAAAACACAAATTAAAGTGCTTAAAACCTTAAATGCAAAAGTCTCTGAAACACAACAGAACAAAACACATTACATTTATTACTACTGCTGCTGTTGCTATTACTAATAATAATAATGAAAAGAAGAATAAAAACAGAAAAGCAATGACAATGATATTACATGATGCAAAGATTTCATTTATAAGTGGAACCTACCTATGAGGATTACCTGAAAAACAGCTGTGATTGGGTGTACGAGGTGAAGCTGAGAATTATCGGCATAGCCAATGATTTTTTTTTTTTTTTCGGTGGAAGATAGAAGTCAGAGGGAGCAAAGCATTTAAAGAGAGAACAACAGAGGCCCTAAGATGGATCCCTAGGGAACACCAAATGTAATAGCCACAGATGATGAGAAAAAAATCTCCATACTAATAGAAAATGTCCTCTACAATCTATACCAGCCAGAGAGCAAGAGACTGAAAACCTGCCTACATAATTCCAGTCGTTAGGATGGATTTCAAAAGACTATAAATCAACATAGAACTGCTAGCTACAGCCTATACTGTAGCTAGACAGCAAAGGACATCAGTGATTACTGCCTGCATCACTCTGTCAATTTAAGACAGACTTTAAAACAATTCTAAAACAGTTTTAACATTGGCTTGGTAACACTGAAAAATGTAGTCAATACATTTATTCAGTAAACACAGAACAGTTACTTACAGTGTACTTACCAAAGAAAGAAATGGGTAGTATAAGGTAAGTACATGGGTTAAGGTTATGTTTAGGGGTAAGTTCAGGGTTAGTACCTAGGTATTGTTTAATTATTGTAATTGCTATAATAAGTACATATTATGTACATGTGGAACAGGTTTGTAAAATAAAGTGCGACCCACATAACCTGTATAACATATACTTTATAATTATATATTTAGCATTATGTACATTTCTATCACAACAACTCAATAGTTCAGTGTGTGACAGTATTAATGGATTTGGTCTTAACAGAATATATCTATTATGCATGCTGCTGCTGTTGATTATTACTGTTAATTATTGCAGTTGCAGCAGAATAAGTATGGAGACTTGCTACTGCCTGTACATACACAGACACCCTGCTGAGTGCATGTCATACTGACATACATACAGACATACTGCTGCTGCACAAATAGCATACATGAAATTATCCATAACAAATCTATAGTAATGGAGCTGGGGGAGGTTGAGGATTTTGCACTCCAAGACTTAACGAAACAATTTAAATGCTAAACTGCATTGCTGCAGATAGAACAGAGACCAATCTGCTTCTGTCATGTAGTGAATAATGTGATAGCAGCAGATTGCATTAATGACCTATTAGCCTGTACAATCTAGAATTTCATGACAGAACTGAACATTTATTTTAATGACATGAGGATAAATTCCATATCTGAGTCTTGTTTCTATCAAAGATTTTTATGTCTATAACCTCAAACATCTTTTGAAGTTTTATTCCTAAGAAACATACATAAATATAAAACATGAATGCATACATGCATGCATGCTTGCATACACACACACATACATACATACATACATAAATATATAAATAAATAAATGTGACCCTGGACCACAAAACCAGTCATTTTATTGTATGGGATTTATACAACGTTTGTTAGGATAGGACAATATTTAGCTGAGATACAACTATTTGAAATCAGTATTTTAGTCAGATGTAAATAAAAAATTAAAATATGGATTTTAAGTTCAGTTAAGTTATTTTCTGAACCCCAAATAACAATCATTCATTAGTTACACAATACTACTCCGGTTTAAATTACATATCTTAACATGTCCTTTTCCAATTTACTAAGGCAGAGTGCCAGTTACCACGGCTGGGAGATGAAAATACTGTGTAGTGCACATTGATGATTGGGTAATTGTGGAATCTTAAAGTGATGATACACTGGGCAACTTTTTGAGCAATGGTGAGACACGGGTCCCATGACCAATCTAAAGTATCCAGATAGAAATTTGTTATCCATTCTCAATGGGAAAGTGCCCAAGCAACATTGTTCAAAAAAGTTGCCCGGCAACATTGCTCAAAAAGGGATAGGATAGGACAATATTTAGCCGAGATACAAATATTTGAAGTCAGTATTTAGTCAGATGTAAATAAAAAAATTAAATATGGCTTTTAAGTTCATTTTCTGCCTTAAATGTTTAAGTATAAACAAATGAAAGTTGAAAATGGTTAAAATAATTTGATGATAATAAAGAATGTTCATGAGACCATTTTTATAACCTCTTTTTCAGATGTTGCTCATTCTCAAGGTCCAGTAGACAGCAGCCTTTACGTCCGGGTTCAGAAGAAAGACTCTCTTGAGGGAATTGTGTCTGCCAGTGGTGCTTATTCAACTGACCGTGCTCCTCCTGTAGCTGAACACGCACTTCCTCTTCCAGTTGCCAACCATCCGCTACCAGCTGCAGACCACGCCCTTTCTGTCAGCAGTGACTCAGGAAACTCTACAGCTTCTGTTAAGACAGACCGCACAGATGATGCTCAACAGTCTTTGTCATCCTCAGGGCCTGTGAGCCAAGCTCCTCCTGAGACTGCAATTAGCCCTTGTGAGAACCGGGAGTTGGAACAGCTTCTGAGTCGGTCAGAAGGACCACCACTTCTCCCTCATCAGAATTTCCTCTCTTTTGCCAACACAAGCCCAGGGGTCGGAGTGCGGCACCTTGTGCCTGCCCAGGTCCACGTGAACGGACAAGCAGGTGCTGAGCGTGAAACTGACATTATTGACGACGAGTTGCCAGAAAGCCAAGTGGGAGATAACAGTGCAGGCAGTCTTGGCACTCTCTCCTCCTTCGGGGGTCAAGATACACCAGCTGACAGCAAACCAGTCGCTGAGTCCACTGTAGTAGAAGTAGACAGACAACTTGGGAATTTCTTAGAGCGGAGGCCTAAAAAGGAGATGCCTGTGCACCAGCTTCGAGGGTCGTCATCAGCACATGGACTGATAGAGTACAGTGGGCAGAACGAAGGAATGTATCGCTCACAGTCGTATGGTGGTCTGATGCTGGATGGAGGACCTCGGTACTTGCCACAAGCTCCTGAACGTAACACCAGCAGCCGAGAGGCAGTGCAGCGA
Organism: Labeo calbasu; assembly: GCA_019740295.1. Taxonomy (NCBI): domain Eukaryota; kingdom Metazoa; phylum Chordata; class Actinopteri; order Cypriniformes; family Cyprinidae; genus Labeo; species Labeo calbasu. The sequence goes on along the minus strand of JAHKKF010489611.1, from coordinate 42,093 downwards.
GGGCTCAGTGCTTGGCATCAGTATGGTCTAGTGGATGACCCCTTCTTTGGCTCAAATGGTGCCCTGCCACGCTTCCCAACTCGTGGAGATGGATCACAGCAGGATGTAGAACAGTCTATAGATGCCCTAAACATGCTCATGCTTGACTTGGAGCCTTCACATACACCATTTCCTAAATCTCAGAGTGCTCCCCCAGGTGAGAACATCTCAGCTTTCCATCCACCCTTTGCGCAGACACTAGCCAGACCTTCTTACCAGGCTGACCAGGCCATCTATAGTGTCACTGGTGGCCCACCTCTCTCTTCCTCTGCCAGTTTTGGCCAGTCCTCACAAAGATCATCACCTGCTTACCCCATGACTCCACTATCTGAGCATCATCAAAGGGGTTACCAGTCCCCTCAGCCCCTTTCACCTATCTATCAGCAAGATCCCTACAGTATCCGTGGAGGTTCAGTTACAACACCATCCCCAACTTTACCTCTTCCATCTCCTATCAAGCCCCAGTATGTCTACCCAGGAAGCAGTGAGGTGTCTTACTCTCCAGACATTCAGGGCACATTCCCAGGCCCTCAGAAAAGCTACAGCACATCATCATCCCCACTGCCCCCTGTTACCGTTGCAAAAGAACCTGAGCCAAAGTCTGAGGAGGAGACGCTAAACCTCGAGGGACTTGTGGCCCACCGTGTGGCAGGTGAGGAGGAAGAAAATTGTGGTCTGAGTGCAGAGTTTTTGCTGCATGCATAAGATGACTGAATTTTTAGAAGGTGTTCACTAAAGTCTGTAAATGATCTATAGGTTATGCAGTGCAGAGGTTTTGCCTCTGTATTTTAGAGAAAATTTTAAAAAGCTGAAGCTGGCATGCATTTATTATGTTTCATTATTAAAGTTTGTAAGTGACAGCTTGATGGATAATCAGGATGTGACTCTACCCAGCCTCATTTTAATGTCACTAGAGCATGCAGTTTAGTTTCGACTGCTCCTGGCTTTATTTAACAGCCTCATATAGACTGCAGGATCTAATATCAAGTCATATTCGACATAGAAAGACAATACACCAAGCCCTGGTAACCTAATGGAGCCATAGTAATGTCAGCAATTTCACTCATCACTTGATTTAGTCCGTAAGAGATAGACCAAACATAAACATTGGAAAAAATCCCTGCAACTATGTCCCACTGCATAGATAAACAATGAAGACATGTTCTAATACTGAACTATAAAGTTGACCTACACACTAAAGATTGTTGAAAGAAGATTATAGGGGTGTCATCATTTCTCTTGTGGTTATAGAGTATTCTTGGCAGACACTCACACTGTTTATGTCAACACAACAGTTCTCTGTGTAGGAGTGAATAGCTGCATAGATGTAAGTCACCAGTGGCCAGAATAGACCTTACCACGCTGTGCTTCAGCGATCCATGCATTCTCTGGCTTGAACAGCAGACTATTGACATTGCAGGAAGATTCATAGGAGCACCACCCTCTGGCAGTGAATGGAATTGCTGGGACATGATTTCTCTGTCTCTAGTGCTTCTTACTGTAGTACCACTAGCAGACCGCTATATCATTTTGGTTAATTGATTATTTTCTACATATGGAAAGCCACATACAATTACACAAACAAATTCTAGTAAACAGTACAGTTTGTAATGTAGTACTGTATTTTAAAGAAATATGTTAAAATTCAGGATTCAGATTTACACTTTTGTTCACTCTTCTTGTTTTTCCCCCCCATTTCCATTATCTCTGCTGTGGTATATGGATCACCACTCACACCATTGATTCCCAACCTGCACCTTCATACTACTCTTCTTCTGCTTCAACCCACTCCATCATTCCTCCACCCAGAGTACAACGCCCGCATCCGGGGCATCTCCAACAGCATGTCCTTCCAGCCTGCACATCATCGTTCCTATTCCTTTTCTGGTTTGTCCCCTCTGACATTCCTCAACTTCTCCCTCTGTCCTCCACTCCCTTCTGTTCTTTTTCTACATCTCTGTCATCTGATTTTACATTCTGCCTGGTTCTTTGGGTTTTCTTTGATCTGATAATATTAAGGGACCAATCATTGAGTGTATGCAGGAAAATATAGTGAACCTTTAAGTGTAAAGCATTTTGTCAGAATTATTATTCTGAGTCAGAGTTTGTTTTTGTTTTTGTCATTATTAGCACAAAGTCATCAAGAATATCACATGTTTGTGTATAATTTCTAAACCATACTGTATATTCAGTTTTATAGCACTGGAAATCCTTAGCTCAAGCTGAACACAAAGTTCTTGATAGTCTTTCACCATATTAGATTTTGGCAAAACCTTTGGTTACCATTTACACCAAACTGAAACAAAATGGTGTAGGAAGATTCTCTGGAGTCTCAATATCAATAATTATCAAAAACATGTTAAAGTTTAAATTCAACATGGATGCTTTTAATTAAATGACTATAACTTTTAAATTCAACCAGCTATTATCACAAACCTACACATACTGTATGTAACGCCCAAATCTGAGGAGGTTTCATTCATCAAACACATTCATCAGCCAATGAATGATGTAGGACCTGACCTATTTTAGTTAAACAGCTATAAGTCTTGATATAATCCTTAATCCACTGACACTATTTGGCTGAAAAGTTAAAATTGCCAAAAAGTTGTAAAATTGTATCCTTCTTATACATGATTTGCATTTGCTTGAAGAACTTAGAACACTTTTCCATGTTCTTTAGGATCACATTCACGTACAGTAACCCCAGATGAAACCATGCCAACTACCCGCCGACGAACCACCAGTGAAAGTCAGTACCTCAGCAGCCAAAATGACAGTGGAGCCCACAGGGTGTGTTCTCCATTGAAACCTGTATCTCCAGACTTTGTCAACAAAATTGCAATGAACCCAGGTGGACAACCCAAGGAGGTATATAATAATGCATAAATTGTGGAGATAGATGTTCACTTTATCATTTACAATGATTTAAAGTTTTAAATGTTGTTTTACTTCTCTTAGTTATATTACCATATATAGCACAATACGATATTATTGTGATACATTTGTACTTTAATATTTTGTCATCCTATACTGTATGTTTCCCTTTCAGAAAACTGTGCATAGCTACAGGGAGGCCTTTGAGAAGATGGAATCAGCTCCTTTAAGTCCTACCCGCAATAGTGGGGGTGAGACACTCCTAACCCCCACCTTTCCTGAATTACCTAAAACCTCACCACAGACCCCCTATTTTAACCAGTGTAAGTTTAACCTCCCTGCAGAAAGTGTGTTCAGTCACAATATTAAACATGACAATTCAAAGCATATGTTAATAAACAACAAAAAGCTATGTTAAATAAACAACAAAAAATACAGATTATGAACAGTTACAATTTTGTCATTAGGTAAGAAAAGTAAAGCTAAATGTAGAACTTGCACAGAATTGTATACAGAATCATTAACTCTGCTGTGACAGGGCAGGTTGCAGATACTATAGAAAAACTATTCTGTGGCAAGTTTATGGCTAAATTCTTAATGCTTAAATGCCTTTACCGCAACATTGATTGTTTGATTGATCGATTGATCGATTGACTGTCTACAGTCTTTGATAGTATAGTGATAGTAACTGATGTTATTGTGACTACTTCTCATATTAGTTAAATACTTGCCATATATATATTCTAAGTGGTTAAGCTCCTTGACACAAAGGGAAATCTCTTGTAAGTCACTTATATTTTACATTTTTAGCACTTCTGTAGTTCATTTTTATGCCTTTTTTAACCTAACAAAGTCTTTTCGCTTAAATAGGCCATTCTGGTCAGGGAGCCCTTTCAACCACAGGCCTGAAGGCACAGAACCCTACAGAAGCTCTGGTACAACAAAGCAGTCCAGGTGAGTGCCTGTAAAGTACCAGTATGGTCCACTGTCCACTTACGTATTTTCCAATTTTGTCATCATATGATATGTAGACTGCTTGGTTTATTAAGCATTACATGGCCAATAGTGTTCAGAAATACCCCTTTGCCCTGACCCTCTCATTCATCTACGTTGCTAATTTCTGTCACTGTCCTCCTGCTGTGCATTTCCACAATATTCACACTGTTATTATTCTCTTCCCATTCAAAAAAAAAAAAAAACTATCACTGCTGCTCTTTCTCTTTTTATGCCTTCTACTGCTGTCAGATTCTGATTCTAGTGATGATATGGAAGGTAAGAGTATTTTGAAATGACAGTGGAAACCCTTACAATGACATTTTCATTATTTCCAACAATGCTAGACTCTCCTTACTGCACACATTCACTCCTGTTAACTCCTGCAAACCCTCATGTTTATGTGGGTTTGATTGAAATTTTATTTCAGTATTATAATGTCAGCAATATTCTACCAAAAGGCTCTGCTCTGTGACTCTAGAACGTTTTTCATATTTTAAATTCTATAATAAATCAGGGTGGCTAAACCTGCTCCTGAAGATCTACCTTCCTGCAGAATTCATATTGTATTTATGAGTTGAACGCAAACGAACGCAACCACAAAGTGGTAACTACGAGTGGGAAACTCAGAATTTTCTTTAAGCCCAGAGTTTCTAAGTTGGGAGTGTGTCAGTGGGAAACATGTTGGATCCAGCCAAAAACTACATAGCATTTGTACTGACCATAAACTTGTTGAAGTTAATGAAAAATTGAGGCTAAAAAATTTGCTCTTCATGAGCAGGGTTGGCTACACTTTATGAAGACCAGTTTCAGGACAGCACTAGAAAGTGTTCAGAAAATCAAACTTCTAATAATTAGCTCCTGACCCTGCTTATTTATATATTTAGTATATTATGTGGAATAAAACGATACCCAGGTCAGCCATATTGCCTGCCCTCCATTTTAAATTTTGAACTCATCCTAGAGCTTTCATGAGATCATCCAATTTGTGTCAAATAATTCAAAGGCAGTGGCAGTCAAAAGTTTTGTTGTTTTTTTTTCCTGTAGAACAACATGGTTTCATGGGAACAGGAGTCAGAGGAGGAGGATTGATTTCTCCTTTACAGCATCAATACTCTCCTGCTTTTGAAAGACCAGTTCCTCCTTCCCACACTTTCAACCCACCTCAACCAGTCAACAATGCTAGTTCTGATGGGTAAGTGTTATCTGACCACTGTCCTTTTTTTTTAATTTCAAAATATATGTACAGTATGTTTCCTCACTTGTTTGGGTCATTTTTATATAATCAGACTTTCTCTATTTTATCTGTTGTGCTCTCTGACAGTTTTGGAAGGCAGCCGGCCTTTGCATCTTTTCCATCTGAGCCCGTCCGGGCTCCACTCTTCCCAGACACCTTTACTTACCTTAACCCTGATGAGGCCACTGTTAATATTGTGGGTGTTCATCACGTCCCAGGAAGCCCCAACACACTCCACCGTACAGTTGCCACCAATACACCTCCAAGCCCTGCCCTTCAACGTAGGCTTGGTGGTCCAAGTAGCCCTGCTTTGGGTCGACGTCTACCAACATCCAATGGTGGCAGTGAACCAACCACTCCCAACAGCCCTCTTTTGGGTCGCAGTGGCAAGTTCATCCCGCCAAGCCCTGTGCTGGACCGCCACCAATCATTTGCCCCAGTTGCCACTATCTCAGATCACAGAGCCCCACCTAGGGGTCAGGCCACTCCAGATGAGAGACATGGGGCAGAGTCCAGGCAAAGCACCACTTCTTTGGTTCAATCTGGACCTGCGACCCCTTCATTTCCCCTAGAGCAATCCTGTAGCCCCTCACTGTTCTTGCCCCTGGACGTAACAGCGGGATCCATTGCAGAGAATTCAGAAAGTAGGAAAACTCCCACTCCTACACAAGTGCCACCTGCGATCGCCTCAATATATGGTAAGATAAGAACTGCAGCTAGAAATCTTAAAAAATAAAGATGTGTGTACCTATTTGGTCAATTATTCAGCAAACCACTTGTTCTTTTTCAGCCGATGGACCTCCAGATATTAGAATCAATATCAAATTTGTTCAAGACACATCCAAATTTTGGTACAAACCGGAAATCTCCAGGGAACAAGGTGAGAGATTTGATGCCAGTTTTTACACTCAGTTTTCTCTAAAATCTGTGTAGAGTGGAGCCCAATCAATTTACCATTTTTCAGTCCATATCAGGACACCCTTGTGAACATTAATGTAGTTGCTGTGTTTGCCTTTGTAGGAATGTATGGATGACCAGTAATGCATTAACTCTTTTGTGTTTCAGCCATTTGTATTCTTAAAGATCGTGAACCAGGAGCATTTGTCATTCGAGACAGTAACTCGTTCAGAGGAGCATATGGCTTGGCCATGAAAGTAGCCTCTCCCCCACCGATGGTGCAGCAGAACAAAAAAGGTAATTACAACTGCATGGATCACGCAAATCATCACTGAACAGAACATCCTCATTTACCTTTTGTCCTTACTTTGAAGTTGGAGACATCACAAATGAATTGGTACGACACTTCTTGATTGAAACCAGTGCCAAGGGCGTAAGACTTAAGGGCTGTCCAAACGAGCCCTACTTTGGTAAGAACGAATTTCCAGTGGTGATGCTTTTATGGTTTTCTGTCTGCTGTTTATTGTACTGACTTAAATTGATACCCTCTGAACTGCAGTCTGTAGTCTGCCACCCATCAGCTTGTTTGTGTGCTATAGCTTGTCCTTTATGTGTGTATGTGTTTACAGGGTGTCTGTCTGCTCTCGTATATCAACACGCCATCACACCTCTGGCTCTTCCATGCAAGCTTATGATCCCTACAAGAGGTGAGAATACTATTGTCACCCAATTCCTGTAGCCCCTGTAACTGACCTCTTCTCAGTAGATGCCATTTTTGTTTATGTTCCTTAACCACTGGCTGTCCTACTTGTCTTCATATCTGACCTTTTTGTGAACAGATCCAAATGAAGAGGCCTTGGAGCTAGCCACACCAACAAGTTCAACCATGGATTTATTAAAGCAGGGAGCAGGTGAGTCTCTCTTTTTATTTCCATCATTGCTTTTTGTAAATATAATTCGCCTCCTAATTTCTTGTCAATTTTCTACCACTTCAGGACCTCCTAAACCTACTGAAGATTTTTATGGTAAATATGGCACCTCATCTCCTAGCTAGCATTTGTGTCACTGTTTGCATGCTAATTTTGTATAGTCTTTATGCTTGTGTTTTGATGTGGTTATGCACCATGTAGAAAGTGTGTATTTTATGTTAAAGGAAAAGTTCCACAATAGGGTCTGGTTGCAGACACACTTGCATTTTCAGACGTGCACTCTCAGACTTGCAATCTCAGACAACAGCACTTCCAGAAGTCTTTTTTAATTTGTATTTTATTTTATTGATTTATTATTATTATTATTTAATTGAATATCTCAACATTTTACAACAGTAGCCAGGTGGTGAAGACAAGAAAAAAGAAACTAAATTACAATGCCACTCACAATCACCACTTGCACTCTCTGCTACCTGTGACGTCACTTGCAATCCACACAAATCATGCGTGTTGCCAATGAAGATAAGACGCTGTGGTGGTTAAACGATTAAAACGAATTTAATAGCAAAACGTACAGGGTTCTGCAAGTCATCTGTAGGAGATAAAGACAAGACCTGCAAATCCGTGGCCACAGAACAGCAGAATATGAACACAATGTGTAAAGTTTCTCATTAAGCTATTAAAAACTACTTGTCTTCAGTTGTAAAAAAAAAAATTATGGTTTTTGAGGAAAGCGTTTCAGGATTTTTCTCCATATAATGGACTTGATTGGTGCCCCAATTTTGGACTTCTAAAATGCAGTTTCAGTGCAGCTTCAAAGGGCCCTAAACGATCCCAGCCGAGGAAGAAGGGTCTTATCTAGCGAAGCGATCAGTCATTTTTTTCTAAAAATAAAAATTTGTATACTTTTTAAGCACAAAAGCTCGTGTAGCACAGACTCTGGGATGCGCGTCCACGATGCTACAAATTAGTGATGCGTTGTTCTTGAACGATTCTTTCATTTTGAACAAATCTTTAATGTGACTCGGGAAGAACGAGTCGTCTTGGGGAGTGATTCATTCAGTCGCGCATGTGCAACATCCTATTAGGTTCTGTACTGAAATTGGCTTACCTGTTTCAAGTCTTCGAGTTTTTCAAGTCGTTCGTTCATCTTATGGGGCTGTCATGTGATGAATGCACGACTCAAACCTGAAAACTTGTCAGATAAGAGGTGAGGTGAGCTAATCACAGCGCTAACAAAATTACTCGCACTTTCTTAGTCTTTGCGCATTCGCTTTGTAAACACTGAGCCTGTGCCGCACAAGCTTTTGTGCTTAAAAAATATAAAAATTTTATTTTCCGAAACAAATGGCAGATCGTTTCGCTAGATAAGACACTTTTTCCTCAGCTGGGATCGTTTAGAGTCCTTTGAAGCTGCATTCAAACTACATTTTGGAAGTCCAAAATCAGGGCACCAATAAAGTCCATTATATGGAGAAAAATCCTGAAATGCTTTCCCCAAAAACCATAATTTCTTCACAACTGAAGACAGAAAGACATGAACATCCTGGATGACAAGGGGGTGAGTAAATTATTTGTGAATTGTTGTTCTGGAAGTGGAGTTCTCTAATATAATGTATACATATATAGTGTTTTCCTCTCCAAAAAGTGCCATAATGTGGACTAAGATGATAGACTAAACTCAATATGCTCCTCTTCATTATTAAAACAACTACAGACAAGCAGGTGAGCGCAAATGCCGCGTTTATTCGTGTTTTCCCATATAGAATAATCTCTACAGCCCTTTTATATCATTGTCTTTGTCCATTATGCTACATTATGTGTTTTATTATTGATTTTCTTCGGGACAAAAACGTCTATTCAACGCATTTCGTTCTGGGCACGTCTGCTTGCCTGTACAGAGTTGGTCCTTTTAATATCACTTAATGCATTTCTTATTGCGTGTTCAAATCTGCTGGTATATTGTTTGTTAATGTAATGAGTGGGGCGGGGCCGAGAGCCGTGAGAACGGAACAAGGCCAGTGGAGTATAAGTAGAGGCCTGGTCCTCTCTCATCTTCCACTTTCGTCGCTCCTCCTTATATCCTTCCGGAGCTCCTCCATGGGACTCGAGACCGGTGAGTGGCACAGGTGTCGCTTATTATCAATATACTCCACCGGCCTCGTTCCGTTCCCATGGTTCTCGGCCCTGCCCCACTCGTTACAGTTAACAATAAGGTTTATACTGAATTTGGTCTTAATCATCTTAGTCCGTTTTGCCACATTAAGCGTTTGTTTGGCAAGTAGGTATGAAAGTGAAAGTTTGCACATTGTATTCATGATCATATGCTTGCCTTGAAGTACATTAAATTAATAAACTATCACAATTGATTTTTAATGGGACTTATTGTATCTTAATACATTAAGCCATATTAAGTGTTTATGGTTTTCTATGGGAGGAAAACGCTTAACGAGAGACTTTGCGCATTGCGTTCATATTTAGCTGTTCTGAGGCCACGGATTTGCTGGTCTTTGTCTTTATCTCCTACAGATGACTTGCAGGACCCAATTTGTTTTAATCATTTAACCACCACAGTGTCTTGTCTTCACTGGCAACACACATGATTTGTATGGATTACAAGTGACCTTGCAGGTATCAGATAGTGCAAGTGATGATTGCGAGTGACATTGTAATTTAGTTTCTTTTTTCTTGTCTTCACCACCTGGCTATTGTTGTAAAATGTTGAGAGATTCAATTGAAAAATAATAAATAAATAGAATAAAATAAAAAATAAAATAGACTGCAAGTGACATCACTTCTGGAAGTGCAGGTGTCTGAGAGTGCAAGTCTGAGAGTGCATGTCTGCAGCCAGACCCTTTTCAGAAGTTCACTTCCAGAACAAAAATTTACAGATAATTTACTCACCCTCTTGTCATCCAAGATGTTCTTGTCTTTCTTTCAGTTGTAAAGAAATTATGTTTTTTGAGGAAAACATTTTAGGATTTCTCTCCATATAGTGGACTTCTATGGAGCCCGCCAGTTGGAATTTCCAAAATGCAGTTTAAATGCAGCTTAAAAGGGCTCTCTTTGATCCCAGCCATGGAAGAAGGGTCTTATCTAGCAAAACGATTGGTTATTTTCTAAAAAAAAAAATTGGAAGTTTTGTAAGTTCAAACTCGTGAGCACCATAGAAGTCCACTATATGGAGAGAAAACCTGAAATGTTTTCTTCAAAAATATAATTTCTTTATGACTGAAGAAAGACAGATATGAACATCTTGGATAACAAGGGGGTGAGTAAATTATCAGAAAAGAAAGTATCTTTTATCTCAAATAATATCTATTGTGTCCTTTTTTCATTATATTCCATTTACAAATTATTGTTTTGATGTTGTTTAAGACAAACACATTTGTAGGTGCAACCTCTATTTCACACTTACTTTATCTCTTTCTCCCAGCATGTAATGTTTGGTACATAAACTCTGTGGATATGGAATCGCTGACTGGTCCTCAGGCTGTTGCCAAAGCCATCACTGAAACACTTGCTGCCAAATCCTCTCCTACAGCAACTATTGTCCACTTCAAAGTGTCCACACAGGGCATCACACTCACTGACAATCAGAGAAAGTGAGTGGATTTAATACGATTGATTTTTAATGTTACATAGCCAACTGTTAAGTGTTGTCTTGAATCAAGCTTGTGTGACTTTGGAATAACTAGGCCTGTCTTTGACTAAAGGTTTTTCTGGTCGACTAGTAGTCGTTTATTTTAAGCATTAGGTGACTAATCGCACATTTATTAATAAACCATTTAAATCACAATAATGAGTCTATAATTGCCTACATAGCCTAATAAGAGCTCACGCGCACTCATTCTGCCACAGCGCACCGGCAGAAGTAATGATTATGAATGTGTCAGGGAAAAACAGCAAGGAGACTGCATTAGCGTTTTAATAATTTATTGAAAACTAGTGCTTTCTTTGTTTTCGGCTTAAGAGATGAAGTCGGCGACACTGACTCGTCATTTCCGCACCTGTATGTTTCATACTGATTACATAATCGGAGAATATTTGTTTTTTATTTGAATTGGTTAATTTAAAAGTAGACATTTCACTCTCTCTATATTTAATTTTCATATCTGATGTATTACTTTTATCTGTATGACCAAAAATGAGGGAGTATTTTAAGTTCAAGTAAGCACAATAGTGCCTCCATCTGTCATGCAGTGAGCGCGCTGCTATTCAGCTTCCACACTCCGCACAGACACTTTAATGGCACACATTTTTCTAGATTAAAATTAGATTGAGTGGCCATGTAAATGTACTTACATGTATCAAATGATAAGCGATATTTGAGGTCGATGAATGATAGGTGAGCATTTGTACGTCCTGCCCGATGTACTGTATTACCACGTAGACTAGCCGTTAACCATCTGTCCATCACGGACTGCGTGACTTCGCCACTTCCTGTGGATTTATTTATTTTTTTTTTTTTTCTGCAACTAAATGACTAATAACATTTTGGACAACCAAGCCTCTTCTCGTTGACTAACGGTTAGTCGACTATTCGGAGACCTAGGAATAACCAAAATTAATTTTCCTTGCAGGGTTTTTTTCCGTCGTCATTACCCGGTCAACATGATCACTTACTGCAATTTGGACCCACAAGACAGAAAGTGAGTATTTTTTTAGGTATTTTAGTTGTCTTTTCATGGTCTACATTTCACCCTTTCACAATTTTACATTAAATTCTCATATATACTCATATCCCATTTTTTTCACAGGTGGAATATAGCAGAGGGTGGTGTAGCAAAGTGAGTATACCACATTTAATTAATGTCAATAATTTTGTCACACACTGAGAAAAAAATGACTAATAAAACTGACTAATAAAACTTTACTCTGGTTTACAATGCAGACTTTTTGGGTTTGTGGCTCGAAAGCAAGGAAGCACGACTGATAATGTGACTCATCTGTTTGCTGAGCTGGAACCAGACCAGCCTGCTTCAACCATCGTCCATTTTGTCTCCAAAGCCATGCTGAACATCCAGAAACCTTGAGTGACCACCTGGCAACCATCTTGGTTTCTCCATGAGTCTGAATTTTCTCACCAAAGAGGATTTGGTTATACTTATCTTATTTTTCCAGAGTGGATTATTCTTTTTACATACATTATTACTTTCTTTTTGTTGAATAACAATGGTGGTTGGGCTTTTACTCTTTCTTCTTTGTGAAGATTTGAAAATGATGCTGGTGTTTTGAGTGAGGATCTTGCTGAAAAAAAGCAGATTAAGAATATGTCAGGGTTAAAGTACTGTAGCAAGTGTAAATGACAGGGATAAAGATTGTCCCTCTGGCCTTCTTTATCAGGAGGCAGGACTTAAAATACAAATAAAAAAATATAAATAATATTTAGAGAAAATGCTAATATTGTGATTGAACAACCAAAGGTAGAGTTCAGAAAAAAAATTATGTCTGACACTTATTTTCTTTTTATTTTGTAAAAAAGAAAAAAGAAAAGATCAGACAAGTCAAAAACTCCAAATTCTTCTTTCTGTGTCCTCCTGTGAAAAGTATGAAGAAGCCATTTTGCATGTTTGCTTGCAAGAATCACAAGAGTAAGTCATTTTCTCTGAATTCAGAGGACTTTAGTTTGCTCTGCTGTTACTCAGAAAAGCATTTTGCAGAATTTAGCTTTTCACTTCAAATAACAGACCAAATCTGTTGAAATAAATGAAGAAAAAAAAATGTGGTCCAAAAAATGGCAGAAAATCACCTTGCCAAGTTGATCACCACATAAAGACTTGCTACACTTGCCTGTGGACATGGAACTAGCAACTACACTGCAGTCACTGGAAACTTTACGCTGAGATTCTATATCCATATGGATAGAAAAGAACACACTGGCTCTACCCACAAATGTCCTGGCTGTGGTAGTAGATGTTTAGCTTTTTCTGAACTGTGCTCAACATCCCATTCACAGCTTTGCCCCAGTCAGTGACGATTATAAGACAACATTTTGTTGCATACTATTTGAGTGCATGGGTAGGTCCATTTTGTACTTGTCTTTAAAATGTATTATGACAAACCATGACATTTAATGAATATTTATTTTTGTTGCAGTATTACTCATGGGTAACTAATATTTAAAAATAGTGTATAGTCTACAGAAGAAGAAAAAACTTGACTTAAAAGTTAAAAATGAATTATTTTAGCTAAAATATCAAAAATCAGGTTTTGAGAAGCTCTTGATGTAAAATGTATGTTGCAATTTTTGTCTTTATTTGAATGTGTGTTCACTGTGTCACTGTGTTAGGTGATTTAGAATGAAAAGGCATGAATGTGGAAGAAACTGAACAAAAAAAATATTTTAGATTAAAAAAAAACACCAATATATGTATAGAAATTTGCCATGAGTGCTGCCATTATGTGTGTGATTAAAATAGCTCCTGGATTGATATGGATTATGTTATTGGTCAAAGGGAGGTCAGCTATTTGCTGTTTTCAGTGGAAATGTAAAAGAGGAAATGTAACAATATGTTTGCCAAATGTATATAGAATTTCATGTAATGCACTTTCCATCCTGTCAGTGACAAGGTTGTTATAGTAGGTTCATTCTCTGTTCACCATCATTAAGTGCTTTATAATCATAGATGGGGCAAAAGAGATTGAATATTTAAAAAAATATCATCTAAAGTAAATGACAGGATGAAAAGTGTTTTATTATAGATTTCTCTATTACAAGAGGCAATGGTGGTACATTTAAACTCTAAGTTAGGTAAGCCATTAGAAAGAAAGTCAACAAAGTTCACCTAAAATGTGTTAGCAGTGCAATATTTACTGTCAGGTTTTACTGTCTTTCAAATGTGAGTTCTGGAGCTGCAACACGTTCCACTGTTTTAAGGACAGCGATCATGGATGAAATGAGAGAAAATGTGGGGTTTACAGTCAGTTTTGTCTATTTTCAAATGGTCAAAAAGGAGCAGTTTGACAGACCATGTGCAGTTGAAAATAAAAAAAAATCTTAAAGTGAACTGTTTGGTAAACAGTGATCATCTTGAAATACTGTATATTGAAAGAGATGCCCAGTATCTTGTGTTTAAACTGCTGTTTTTTTTTTTTGTGTTATTATTACAATCATTATACAATGCTGTATAATGTAAGTTTCTCAGCAGATGGCAGTGTTTCATATTAAGGACCACATTAAGTGCTAAACATTAGATTCAGCAAAGGAGAAAATATTTTTGTTTCACAGTGATCAATGCAGCCTTTAACAACATAATCTCCATAACCACCCTCTAATTTAGACTGAATTGTTACATCACACCACAGACTAATTCAACAGGTGACTTAATCAGAGCTTAAACAAGACTTCCTTCCATCATGATGCTGAGGACAGCTATGAGAGGCAGATGTGAGTGTTTAGATTCAAGTCAGATTAACAGATTGGTAAGTAGCTCAAATTGGATGCCAAAAATATGAAAAGGATCTCTGCCAGATTTGGCTGACTTTGTACTGACTGGAAATTTCCACGAAAAACATCATTTTAGATATTTTAAAATAATAAAATTTATTTTGTAATTATTTAATTGGGGAATGCATCACATGAAGTAGTAGAGAGGCCAATAAATTTCATGATTCAGTATATAATTGAATGAGTTGAGAGTGGGTTTACTGATGACAAAGTTCTCCACGCGTCGCCATTCTCCAGCTTGGGTCATTTCTATTCCAGCATGACAATCCTGTGCACATAGAAAGGTCCATACAGATATGGTTTTCTGCATCTGGTGTGGAAGATCTTCACCGACCAAGTACAGACCTGCACATCTTTGCACCTTCAGAATCAACTGGATGTCATTGATGCTCTTGTGTCCGAATGAGAGTATTTATCCATTTTCCAACATTTATTCCAACAGTAAGCCTTTCCAGAAGGATGTCAAGGGAGGAATACATGGTTTAATTGGCCTTATTTTTAAGATTAAATGCTCAGCAAGACATGTAAGACAAATACTGTTTGTTGATGGTAGTCATGTGGTTTAGTACTGATCAGCTTGTTAAAGTGTGTGGTGGGAATGTTTGTGTTCCTAATTTACAGCACATATTGCTTTACTACTGTATAATTTCAGTTTTTTATTTAATTTGTACTTTTTATTTGTTTTATTTCAAGTAAACATAAAGTTTTGACATTTTCTGACAGGAGCATGCTTTTTGTTAGAATTTACAGAGGGTAGTTATAAATCACAATTGGCATGATATACATAATGTTTAAAAAAGGCACAAAGGAAATTTCTTAATGACTGCCTTTTTGTAGAAACATTGTAATACATTTAACTGCATGAAACCAATATAAAGATTAAAAACAAACAGTACATTTCTTAGAAACTGTCATATGTTTGCATCTTTTCAAAGGGGTCATCGGATGCAGACTTCAGTTTTACATGTTGTTTAAACATTAATGTGTGTTGGCAGTGTATGTACACATCTACCCTATTATGACAAAAATCCATGCAGTGGGTTTTAATTTATCTGTAAAAATAATATCTCCTTTTTCAAATCAAGCCATTCTCAGATGCCTGTCAGTGTGGTGTCACACTGACAGAGGCTGCTCCCACAATAGTTGATTAACATTAGCATTTTACCTCAGACCCGCCTTACATCAGCTGTAACAGTCCGACTTCCATTGTTTGTGAAGGGAATGCGTCTGTGTCATTCGTGATCCAGCTTTACCTACAGCAGAAGTGAGTATAAGGTTTTATTTAGGAATCTCTTGCAATCACCGTTCCTAATAACGTGCTAGTTCCTAACTAAACGCGCTAAATGCAGCTAAAGTAAACAATCTCTCAGAGCAGCAGAGAGAAGAGAGGGGTGGGGTGAGCAGAGCTCATTTGCATTTAAAGGAACAATCCCTCAGAATGGGATGATTTTTGCAGAGCTTATTTTGACAAGGTAAAAACGGTGTTGTTTTACACAACCATTGAGAAGTTTTAACCAAAGTATATTATAGACTTTTCATTAAGACCCTAATGAATCATATCAACTTGTGGAAAATGGGCATCCGATGACCCCTTTAAAAATCTTTTCTTGTACATCATCTTGGTCATTATTAGTCATTTGACCCACAAATTATGTGTGCAGACAAGATGCTATTCAAATACAAAACAATAGTTTTACTGTAAAAGTTGTAAAACACAGACTGTGTAGTTGACTCTGTCTGGTCAACTATGACATTTCAGTTATTTTATTTTTAACATAAAAGCTTTCTGTTCATGTTATTAATTTAAATGAGCATATTTGCTTATTCAGATAAAACACATGTTGTAATTCTGAAATTCTTACCTCAAAATTGTTTTTGTCCTGTAAATCTTTTTTATTAGGACAAAACTTTAGGAAGGAAAGGAAAGAACGTGACGTGTGGCCAAGTATGGTGACCCATACTCAGAATTTGTGCTCTGCATTTAACTCATCACAATAGCCACAGCTTGTGGGCACGGCTGCCCCTAACTTGTCCTGCACTATAGACCCGTGAGTGAGGTGTCAAATCATGGCAGGAGAAGTGTGCTACAACATTTTTAAGCGATCAGGTGTATGATATAAAATCGGACGAAAAAAATTTAATAGATTTAACATTGGCAAGAAAATTGTGAGATCATATCTCTGCATCAGAATGTTATAAATATTTGAGGGTGGGCTCATAAGTTAGCAACACCTTCCACTCAAAAAGGGTAAGTGAATATCTCAGAATCACAACACAGAGAGACAAGAGCACGGTATGTTTTTGACAAGGGGGTGGTATGTCTGAGTGGTGGGTAGCCTGACAAATATCCAGCCTTGCCCTAGCTGTCATATACACGCTCAAACCTGCTACTCCAACCACCCACCACATGAGAGAGCCTTCTCCTGAATTCTAATTTCCTGTACACCTGATGCTCATCTTCTGCCTCTTACACTATAAACAGACTCTCTGGTTCTTTCATTTCTTGCAAAGTCTTGCCATTACTTTAATTGACCCTTGCCTGGCTTGTTATTACGTCTCTGGTTAGCATTTTGGATTTGTTGTTTGAACTCGTTTCCTTTTGTTTTTTGACCCTACTGTGGACCCTACTGTGTCTTCAATCTCCAGCATAGTCACACCAGAGAATAAAATGAACTGTCCATATCTCTGCACCAGAACATCGCAAAGACCTGGGCCCTCATTTATCAACAGTGTGTACGCACAGATGTGTGCGTAATGAGTGCGTAAGAACAGTTTCACACAAAGTGTGGGATCTGCTAACTTGTGCTTATACGTATGAATGTGTGTAAATATAAGCACAACTCTGAGCATGCTTATGCAGAGAATCTAGTGACAGAATGGCGATACTACAAAAAAAGTGCCACTGCGTGTTTCCTGTGTCCTTTAATTGCAAATACTCAATTAGTAATTTTATAGTTCAAGCTAGACATTTGCATAATTGGTATAATAAAATAATAATAGTATAATAAGCTATAAAAGACATTGCAAAAAAAAAAATTTTAAATCTTACTTAGAATTTTTGTCTTGTTTCTAGTCAAAATATCTAAAAAGTCCTAAATCAAGATGCATTTACTAGATAAGCAAAAAGATGTAAATGTAAGTAAAATATTCTTAAACTATTATTTTTCTTACCTCACTGGCAGATAATTTTACCTGTTTTAAGCAAAATTCACATAATTTAGATTTTTTTAGAAACAAGACTTCATAATTTAAGATATTTTTTTAGATATTTTGACTAGAAAAAAAGACAAAAATAGTAAGATAAGCCTTTCTTTTCTTTTTCTTTTTTTTTTTTGACAGTGCAGCTAGAAAGTCATTTTGAAATGTAGCTATAGTGTCATGTCTCGTTTTGCTGGAAGATTCGGCGCAGATAATGCATTTTTAAAGACAGCGCTTATTTGTTTAGTAAGAGTACAAAATGGCTTCTCAGTCAGTTCCACTTTCTTTGCCGTGATTTCGGTGAGGACGTATACATTCACGTGATTTATAAAGAAAGGTGCTGTCACCATATATGTTTCACTAGAGGCTTTTCTGAATGCAAATGACCATGATGGTGAACAAGCATGGTGCTTAAGAACATGTGAGATTTATCAACAACTGGTGTGCGTAAGAACCGCGTGCGCACATTTGATAAACACAGATTTTTTTGTACTTACACAAAGACTTAAATGTCATTCGTAGGACAAAATTTAGAATCTTTTTTACGCACTGTTGATAAATGAGGGTCTTGGCTCTTTTGATTTGGTCAAGCATCCAGTCTATTACTGTCACCCTGATAAGTATCTAGTCACCTACCTAGTCATCAACCATATGGCAGCATAAATAAGTCGTATTTCATCAAAACATCACACAATATGAAAATTGGCTTTTTGGATTTAGGAAACCAGTTGGAAACCAGTCTGGAAGTATTACTCTGATGGGTGCTTAGCTTAACCTAGCAACCACCCAGATCAGCTTAGAAACCATATAGGATCATGAATAAGCTATATCTCAGCACTAAAACACTGGTAATATAGGTTTGTCTTTGTCTGACCTTGCGACTATCTATGGCAACTAGCCTTGCATTCACTGAAAACAATAAATAATTTATAGTTAATGTCAACTATGTTAAAGGAATAGTTCACCCAAAATGTAAATTTGTCATTACTATTCACCCTGATTTTGTTCCAAACCCGAAAAACCTTTACAAATTACGATATTTTTTATGAAATCTGGGAGCTTAGTCAGCTTGCAAACATTGCATAGTCGGCAAGGTCCAGAAAGGTAGTAAGGACATTGTTAAACAGTCCAAGTGACAGCAGTAACTGTAATGTTATAAAGCTACAAGAATACTTTTGTGTGCAAAGAAAACTAAAATAATGACTTTATTCAACAATTTCCTCTTTTCCATGTCAGCCTTCGCTGCGTGTCCGAAGTTAGAGTACCACGACGCATGCGCATGTGATCCAGCGTTCATTAGAATTCATTAGAATGTGCTACAATCACATCATAATAGCATCCTCTAAAATTAAGACTTAATATAAGATTTTTAAAAAATCTAGAAAAAGGACACTTATTAAGTACTTTTATATACTGTCTTTCACAACATCTTTTATTCTATTGAACTGCACCTTTGAGTAAATCAATGAGGAAATCTCGCTCCAGTACTTAATGAAATGACTCTGATGTCATTCTGGCATTGTCATCTATTTAAAATTACTTAGTATAGTATCGTTTTTCTAGCACTATCAGACATATTGATATCAGACCCTACTCCATGCTTCAGACCCTAACCAGATTAACCTTAATGGAATGTATGTTGAATCAGAAATGGTACAGATGCTTCTAACATGTCAGAACAGAGGCCCTAAATATTACAGTCACGTTCTATTAGTTCTGCTCCTTACAGCCATCCTGTTATCATAAGCACTGGAGGGGGAAACAGTCATAAAGAACTATTATGCTAAAGAAACATCAGTAAAGGCGAAGACCAGCAACCAATGGCAATAACAAACAAACAAATCTGGTTAATGTGAAGGAAGCTGTGAACTAAAAATGAATGAACTGTTTCGTGTTAAATTAATATAATTTGTGGTTTTATGATTTTATCTTTTAAAAGAACATTTTTGGTGTAACTCTAATGATTGTAGTTGCTAGTCATATTTGTGTTCAGCTCAATTTCATTAGCGCGTTTTATAATACACATATCCCAAAATAGCTTTAAAGAAAAAATGAAAATAAAGATGATAAAGGAAAAGAAAATAGCAAACACTGTACGTTTTAGGACCCAGGTATATAAATACACCTCTTTGAATCATTCATTAGAACAGCTCTACTGTACAGTCCGTCTAAGATGAATTAATATCAATCGCAATTCTGATAGTGGAACTCCCCGAGGACAGTCAACCGATGCGCTCAAGATCTGCGTTCACGCCCCTATTTCTGTCTAACAATGTTTTCAGTGTTTTTTGGGCATGCATGACTTCTCCACTGATGCTGTTAATTCTTATATACTTTTAATTTTAGAGGAGTTTTAAAGAAATAGAAGCACGTGACAAAGATGCGATCTCTTTGGTTTATATTGGGATTATTGCTTTACCTGGTACATGTGGAGAAGGTATCGGAAGCTCAGCGAGCAGGTATCAAAATCGTCTGTTTTTCTTGTAGAAATGTTGCAGTTATAAAATTTCGTTTGGAATGTCATTTGTCAAACATCCATTCTCACTGGAGATTAGCCTGCTCTGTTTTGTTTTGCGTACTTCTGGGTGTCCCTTAGTTTTCTGTGTGAACGTTTAAATATTAATTATCCATTGCAAAGGTGCAATATAATTCTTAAGTGGTACAGCCTAATTGATTTAAACTCCATGATTTCAAAATGGCTCAGGAAGTTTTAATATCTGAAGCCACTTGCTGTTACTATAGACCTATAAGTTAATGGATGATTGTTTACAGTGAACATGAGTTGTTTACATTAGCAGCATTGCACTGTATTGAACAGTAATTGAAACACAATTAACCTCTTAGATAACTTTCTGTCATAATGGTGTCCTTGTAAATTTTGGGCAGACAGAGTAATTGATTCTGCATTAAGTTTTTTGGTTATAGACACATACCATTTTTACATTACATGTAAACAACTCTAACATCTTCTTCTGAACAGAGAGAGAAGTAAGCTGTTTTTAATAAAGAAATTTGCTTTTGATTTGTTCAAAGTTTGATGGAATGCAAGGCATCCTTTCATTATGTACACTTTTACAAGCTTTTAATTATTTCTTTTGCTTACAGTATGCAGAGTTGTACCAAAAAAAAAAACTTTAAAATAGTGATGTCAGAGTAGAATGTTGTTCACTGTATTTTTCAATGTCTTTCAAACTTGTCCAGTTTGCATCTTGCATTAGAATAACCCCACATATCTCTCTAAATTCACCTGAATTTAGAATGATATTAAGAAACTACAATCTTTTACTCTATGATACAGCAAATCTGGACCCTTTCCACATGCACACCTACTTAGAGCTTGTGGAAACATGATGTTCATGTCTTGAATAGATGTAATATATTTGTTTACACTTGTTTACACAGTCTATATCATAAGTGGTTCAGCTCTTGTAGACATTTCTATGGTCTACAATCTACCAAGTGTTACAATAAACCAAAGCCAGGTTGGCTAAATGCAGTAGTGCAGTAGTGCATATTGATACTTATAAAACTAGTTAGCCATTTCACAACTGGCAAAGAAAATCCACTAAAAGGCATTATATCAACAGGGAACTCATTTCCTGTTATGGTAAGGGCAGTACTGGCAAGGGCTATCCATAAAGCTTTGCAAGGAAGAGACAAGGCTTTTTCCAACAAATTTTGTTTGAATTTCCACACAATTTGTGTTACTTTTGAGTAAAGAACTGGGAAAAACCCAAAGGTTTTTCACACAGACAAAAGAGTAACACACCACCCACAAAGAAAAGTCATGGCAATTATAAATGCTTTTTAGTAAGGATGGAACCCAGTTTTGAAATTTACAAAGCATAGTTATTGAAGTGGCCTGTATATGACCAAAGCTGGACTAGCACATACTTTTCTACTTTTCATTAATTTTGAATGCTTATGGTCACTGTGAAAACTGTTGAAAAGAATTCTAACATGCACAGTATAAAGTGCATAGAATGCATGATTTCTGTGGAAGTATGTATCTCCACTTCGATGCATCATATTTAGGTGACAAACATTGCTATATTCTTTGTCAGTATTCTTTTGTTCTTTCAGTTCACTTGAATCACTTCAGTTTTAATTGTAAAGGAGGGGATTTTGCCTCCATATCCTTCTGTTCTGATTCTGATGAATGCTGCATTGTGAATTATATGGAACATTCATTCCATTACCTCACTTAGCCAAAATCCCACTCTTCTATAAAGGCATACATGATAAAAATGTTGTGAGAGAATGATTCAAAGTTGAGAGTAAATAGAGAAGACCTTTTATGGCAAATACTCTGATGAGAGAGATGTGTGTGTGTCTGTGTGTCTGTGCATTTTCAATCTATTTATTTATTTATTTTTCGTTTTGCTACAAGCGGTTCATAACAAATACTACTGTTGCAATGTATCCACCAAAATAAATGATATATTATAAATAAATCGACCAGGCAAGACAAATTGTATATTGCCACATTACAAGCATTGATTTGAAGCCCAAAAATATAGTCTCTTATGTTCATTTAAAAAAAAAAATTGGCAGGTTTGTCTTAAAACCTTGGGTTTTAAGGGTTATAGTTAAAAATGAATTCCACTTTGCAGAAAATTATATTAAGATTATTAATTAAGATTTTGGTGGTCTTTCTCAGCACACAGGTTCAGGAATAGTGTGCTTTATTACCAGAAGATGGTGCACTTTCTAAAGTGAGAAGCAAATGCAATGCCTCTGACTGTCAAAACATCATCACGTATTGTTTTTGCATTTACAAAAGATGTCTGAGGTCATTAAGCTTTTGGGGCAATATATCTCCGGCATTTTTTGCAATTATTGTTTTAGACTCAGCACTTTAACAATACAGTGTGCATTCATATCCTTTATTTGGGTTTCCTGTACTGGTTTTACTGTTAGGATGTAGGGCTGTTTCCTTTGGAGATTCCCTTTTTGAGACAAACACAAAATCTCATGGGTAACAGTGACTTTGGCAGAATGAAGAATATGGCAAAAACTAAATAAGCTCTACGTCAAATTTGGTTGTTAGGTATGAAAACAACTTTTAAACAACAACATTTGAGTCCAGTGGTTATGTAAAGTGATGCTGCTTCCAAATGGTAGCTAAGCAATCTCTTGAAGATAATCAAATTCTGTGCCATTAAGGGATCTTTAAAACAGTGACTGGCTGGCCTTAAAATATTTGTGATTCTTGTCTGTAGAATTAGCATCTGTCAGCATTTTTGAGTAATGTTAATAGTGTGGGAAAGCAAGACACTGCTGTCATTGGAATACAGTTAGTCACTAATAACAGTTATGGAGCCATTAAGTTTAATTAGACCATGCTATGGGAAAAAGTGGGGGGTAACGTGACTACTTCTCACTTCTGTTTCTCTTATGGATGTTTAATGATATGCTCTCCATTTTAGTTTCATAGAATAGTTCAGTGGAGAGCATAAGTCTAAAGCCTCAACCAACTTTTTATTACGTTTGGTAACAACTGCAGTCACTAGAAATAATGGTACACTATGCCTTGTTCATAGATAACATTTGTCTCTACAATCACCCAAATGTACAACCGTGGAATGCAGTGCTCTTATAAACAGTAAATGTACTGTATCTGCATCTGTTTTAGTCATGTGACCTTTTCTTCATAGCTGCCATATATATGACCATCTGTGAAATACTTTTTCAATTGTACCCGTGAAGTCCCATGAATAATTTATACAGATCTGTAGTCATCACTGCATTGCAGAATCAGACATTTGTCGATATTTACATTTATTTAACTCCATATGACAGAAAAACCTGTGTTTTATAATTGAGGTTGTCTTGAAAGTACTGTACAGTCATGCAAAAGTAAAACATTTCTGTTACTGATGGCATTTTTTTAGAAATGCTGTATTCACAGACAGCCTCAAATAATTCATTTCACAAACAGAAGTGTCATCTTAATGATTGTGCAAAACTTTAAGCATATATTTTTAAGTATTATTTATTTCTTATGTGTACAAAAAGTACTGTGTCTACTTTGAAATAAGAAGTGTGAAATCTTGTCTTCAAGTGTGGTCTTTCTGTGTACTCCATAACCCTATGAGAAGTTGTCCAGCTGAACAGGATTATTAGGATATAAACCTAGCATACGCATAGGCCATTAAGACAGCTGTTCATGTTGCGTAAAGCGTTATTTGATTAGCATTTACATAATGTCACTATGCCAATGTAAAAGTCAATTACGAAACAGCCTATACAGTGGTTTTCCCATAATTTATAGATCTTAAGATGTCAGTCACAGCTTTGTGTTCTTTGTGCTCTTTTTGTAATTTTCATTCCATGACTTATGTATAATACTGTTTATCAAAATTATGGCTAGACAGTGGAGATTTGAAAGTCTCTCTCAAACACAGACACACATGGGTCAGTGTTTGACGTGGGCATCATATCAAGCAGTTCAGTACTGTTTTATAGTGAATTTTGGAATAGGGAATAGGCTGCTGACCTTCTCTGCCTTTATAAACATTGAGCACTTTATTAATAATACCTCAGAGTGGGATAAATTTATCTAGCACTGGTCTCATGTCTGGCCCTTTGGATGTTTGTCTGCCCAGCGGATGCTCATGATCCCGACATGTTTTTTCATTCCAAGTTTGTGAGAATCAGAGGATGTTAGGGAGGAAATTATGACTAAATTGCTGAATAGAGTATATCCTTCAAATGAAGCTGTGCATGAAATCCCTGATGGCAATTATATTATTGTTTCCCAGGCCTGTTTCACTGTCAGAGGTGATATAAGGTCAAGTCAGGGTTAACAGTGCAAGGGCTAAGATTTTTTCACTACATGACCACTGTGGAAAAGTCCAAATGTTTGCACATTTTGCATTACATGTGGTCAGATTCTATCATGGATTGTTGTAGTATGTTAATAAAGATAAATAAAATGGATATATCTTTGGTACTTTTTGAGTTTTTGATTGTTTTGGTTAAAAACAGCTTTTGGGCACTTCAAGGTCAAGAAATCTGATAGTGAAGCAGAGCTGGGTTATCAACCAGCAATGATCTGAAACTTCCAAGCAAGTCTACATCATCATCAAGAAAATTAACATTTTAGAATCATCTTGGAATCGCCTAGTCAAAGTCAAGATTGTTACCCCATTTAAATGCCATGCCAGAACCTGAAATGTGTAGTTCATGCTCAACTTACAAATTATTTGAAGCAGCTCTGCTTAGGAGTAGGGGTGTAACATAACTATTGTGTGTATCGATTCTCAAAAACGGAACAAAGATATTTTAAAAAAATAAATCATACAAGATTCATGACAGTTGCTTCGTTTTTAGCTTATATACTGACAGCTAGATTGCAGTCTTCTTATCTCTGAACTTAAACATTGACAGGAAATACTAGCATAAGGGCACGCCGCTAATGTTAGCGTTAATGGAGGATGAAAGAATAGTTTCTGCTCTCGCCTCAGTGTAAAGCGTGGCGTCATTTCGGCTTTTGCGGTAACGTTCGCTTCAGGACGCGGCAAGCAGCAAACCGCCATGCGGCCGCCACCCGTCTGTGCAGCAGAAGCGCCCCATGCAGACAAGACGACCCCGCTGCTTGCAGCGTCCCGTGAAAGGTCCTGCCTGCCGCTTTCTCTCGTGGTGGGGCTGTTTCGTGCAGTTGAGGCGGTGCTCGCGTCGCGGTCTCAGCGATTCCACGCGGAGCATAATTGCAAACTGAAAAACTTGCAAAATTCTCAGAACAAAAAGGTTTTTAGAATGTCCAATACCTGTATTTATTTTATTGTTTTACAATTCTTTTGTTTTCTTTAGGAATCCTGTAAGCACTTTTTTATTGATATTAAGCAGATGTAATTCTTAAGTTCAGATCAAAACATGACATGGTTACAATTGTAAACTTAAATTGTAAAGCAGGGTCAAAAAATGTATATGGTCTGTTTATAAAAGCTTACATTTTATACATTTAATAACTAAAGAATCTTGCAAGCACTTTATTTCCCCCCTTTACTCGTACTGCACAAAAAATGATTCAATAACACTGAAAGGTTTGCATATGGTGGTGTTCTTAATTACAGCTTTCCTAAAATTATGTCCTATTCATAAAATAAGAAGTCCGTGACAGACAGATGGTTAATAATGGTTATCTATGTGATAATACAGTACATTGGGCAGGACATACAAACGCTCACCTATCATTCATCAACCTCAAATATGGCTTATCATTTGATACATGTAAGTAGTGGCAACTTTACACGACCACTCAATATAATTTTAATCTAGAACAATATGCGCTACTGAAGTGTCTGTGCGGACTGTGGAAGCTGAATAGCAGCGCGCTCACTGCATGACAGATGGAGGCACTGGTGTGGTCACTTGCTCTTAAAATACTCGCTCATTTTTGGTCATACAGATAAAAGTTATACATCTTTTGAATCTGTAGAGACTACGTGTGTTTGGTTGCACTCACAGTAACAACGAAACGTTGCACTTTTGTAAAATAATGAAAGCAAACAGGATGTGCTTTCTGCCGCCTCGGTCTCTGTGAACTTGAACGCATATAAACAAGTGTATACTTGCCTTACAAATATGAAAAATATATAGAGGGAGTGAAATGTCTTTTAAATTAACTAATTCAAATCGAAGACAAATATTCTTAGATTATGTCAGTATGAAACATGCATACAGATGCGGAGATGACATGTCAGTATCGCTGACTTCATCTCTTAAGCTGAAAGCAAAGAAAGCACTAGTTTATCAATAAATTATTAAAACCTTAATGCAGTCTCCTTGCTGTTTTGCCCTGACACATTCATAATCATTATTTCTGCTGGTGTGCTGTGGCAAGTTTTATGTGTGCACTTGAGCTCGTATTAGGCTATGTAGGCAATTAAAGGCTCATTATTGTTTTAATAATTGATTTAACTGGTTTATTAATAAATGTGCGATTAGTCAACTAATGCTTAAAATGAATGGCTACTAGTCAACCAGAAAAAATTTTAGTCAAGGGGAACCCTATTCATTAGTGGGTATTGGTTGAAGATTTCGGCTGAAGATCAGTGTGAAAATCAAACTAGATTGAAGGGATTTTTTTACAGCATTGTGGTTGTATTCTGCTGTAGCTGTAAATTTCTTTCTTGTTGTATTATGTTCTCTATTATTATTATGAGCAGCGACATCTCAATATATTTGTTTTATTTTAGATCTTACCTTTATTAGTTTTGTATGTAGGCTAATACTTTTCATTCAGAATTAATTAACAATTCATACTCCCAGAAGTCCAAATAACACATTTGCTACGTTTTACTGGGTCAGTGTGTTCGCCCTGTTGGCAACACCCTGGCGGTGTGAACTAGCCTGGAAGATACTGTGAATGTGTCTGTGTGCTTGTGCCAACTTCAAAGTTTGCATGTAAGAAAGACAGGAACTGTGAGAGCGTGCAACAGAGGGAGTGGAATAGACAAAGTGATTGTTAGAGGGCCAAGTACCCACAGTGTGATCAGGGTGAGCTGAGAGCATATGTTGAGTGGACAGCTGTACAGACAGTTTGAGATTTTGAACAGAGGAGTTTCAAGCATGGTCAGAATCAGAATGTGGGAAAACTGCTTTTCACAATGATGAGGTTATGGGTTTCCACACGTACGTAGGCTGAGACATCCACCAGATCAGATATGCTGTCAGCTGCTATGTGTCCGTCACTCAGACCCACGCCAAACAGCCTCGCTGGCATGAATAGATGTACTATGAGCTCTCAGTACAACCAGTGAGGGACTGAGAAGAAATGCTGTGCAAACCATTTGCTTGGTTTTCCCTTTGAATAACTGCAGTGCTGTTTTGTGCAGATGCTGTAGAATATATTGAGGACTAAACAGTGTTAATAATGAGTAAAAAATGACTGAAGATCACACATAGTGATTTAAGTGCAATAATAAAAATGTATGTATTGATGTATTAAAGAGTAATGAGGTTTCTCCATACAATGAAAGTAAAATTAAAGTCTAATGCTGTTTGGACCCCAGCATTCTTCAAAAAGTCTTCTTTTGAAGAAAGAAATCCATAAATGGAAACTTTTTTTTGGTATAGTTAAAGGAATTGTATATTTTGTGACTTTTGAGAATTTACCTTTTTAAATATATCGCTGCTGTAATTACTGTTGTGGTACACATGCAAATGCAATTCGCCCTTACCATACTCCCAGAACAGACATTTGGTGGGCAAGAAACCATTTTTCCTATTAGAAGTCTAAAGATGTACCTCACATACAATTGCTTTAGTAAATTTATTCCAATTATAGTATCCACATTAGGCATTAAAGTTCTACAAGCAAACAAGTAAACTAGATAAAAAATTTGAAGAGGTCCATATAATACAGATTTCATTCTCAGAAGAGGAGCATTAGGAAAACTGAGGCTGCACATCTGTGTTCTTGGAGCGAGGTCTATTGGGACACAGAGGGAGGTTAAGTATTTCTCACATTTTGGAGGGCAAAAGTAGAAGTGGCCAATGAGATCCAACTTATATTTAAGAGAACACGCCTTCTGTCTCTCTCTCTCCTTGTTACAATGAACTAAAAGAAGGAGAAGATAATTCAACTTGCATTGCAGTGTTGGTTTTGCTACTTTTGCAAGACGTGCCTGATAGCATGTTCTGAATGACTTGGGCAACAGAAGGACTAGTGTATGTGCAAAGATGAGGTTCTGCTTGGGCTTGTCTTTCCTGTTGATTTTGTATGCGGGTTCTCTTAATGCTTCTTTTTGGTGGAGCAGTCCACCTGTCACAAAGGCCCCCACAATGGACAATGATACTTCAGTTAACGGAACAACCGGTAAGGATGAGAACATTACTGATGTAGTGTCGGAAATCTTAGATGTAGCCAGAGGGATCCAAGGATTTGTGAAGAACTGGGAAGAGAACTCAACTGTGAATTGGAATAGCAGTATCACAGTGACGACACCTGTCATCTCATCGAAGCCTGGCCACTCTAAAACGGGTAATGATAAGTATTTATCAGAAGAAGTTGAACATGAAATGAATGTCAAAGGTTCCTCAGGTGTTGCCATTGGGTCAGGCTTAGGCTCAGGGCCCACTTTGGATTTGGCTCAGGAAGGCAGAACAACAGCAACCAACCTTACAGGGACAAGGGTCACTGACAGCAGGATTAGCGTAATTAGCACTTCTGCTTACCCTGAGGATTCCACAAACTGCTTATCAAGAGGCTCTGACTGGCCTTTCTGCTTATCCCACGGTGAAGTCACGTTTTCTGTACCTAATTTTTTTAACCACACCCAAGCAGAGGATGTGGTAGCTGTGTTAAATGAATGGGGTTGGCTCCTGCGTTCAGGCTGCCACCATGGTTTGGAATGGTTTTTTTGCCTACTACTGGCACCAAGATGCCATCAGTCCTCTGAAAAATCTGGGATAGCTCTGCTACCCTGCAGGACTTTCTGTGAGGTGCTGCTGGACAGCTGCTGGACAGTCCTACAGGAGAGGGGCCTGCCTGTGGCCTGCCACACCCTCCCCGAGGGACCAGAGCCCAGTCAGCCATGCCTAACCGTTAGTAACCACAAAGGTAAAACTGTGATGCATCTCAAGCTTGTGCCGCTTGTCCTGTCACTATGTGTTTTTATTGATGTGCTTTCTACCGTGAGAGGCACAGGTCACTTCCTGTCAGTTAGCGGTTGCTCTGCTCTGCCACCGCTTTGCCAGGGCTTAGACCAACACTTAGGATATGCTAACCAGCAGAAAGTTTACTTATGCGCATCTGCTGTGATGTGAGGTCTGCGTCTGCATGCGTGGCTTAGTGTGAATCCATTAGAATTACATGCGTGCATGAATACTAATTATACCATCATTCTAAACATTTTCATTTTAAAGATCTGTTTTTAACCCGTTGCTCATATTTTTATGTAGACTTTATGCAAACATTTTCATTCAGAAATAATTATTCATTAATATGAATGCATTAAAATTTTGTTTCCTAATTTAATATGAATTACAGATTCACAGGATTGCAAAAAAAAAGAAGAATTTTGGTGGTCTAAATTTTGTTATTATTAGAAACTGAATAATTAAGTGCAATTTTTTTTTTTTTTACTAAATTATTACAAAATTTAAAAAAAAAATGGTATAGTGAAATTTCAAGTTTTACATAAAATCTAGTCGATCAGGTGTAGTTGAGGCCTATATAAAAATTATTTATTGTATTTCAACTGGTTTTGAAAGTGACACACTTGACTTTGCTTGGAGATCTTGCTGTGCAGAAAGTTAATAATACAGGAGAAAACTGTGGTGTGGAACTGGGTATGATTTGGGCATGTATTTTGATTATTATTGTTTGCACATGTTCCTTCTTTTAGAATAGTCCTGATTCATCAACATAAGAAGGATTAGAAACAATTGTGTCAGTACTTTCTTTGCGCACATACTGTATGCAGTTATAAGTGAATGAGACCAATGTGGGGATTCTGCTTACTGTACACCTTCTGTTTATGTTAGAATTATGTTTTATAAACCATGTTTACTCACTGAGGTTAGTTCTGGTGAACAAATTGCATTGCCAAATCGTCACCTTAGAATTTTACGGTTCATCTGACATTTTTGTCAAAATTGAGTTATTCACATATTCTTATTCTATGACAACTTATTTACATTATGTAATGTTTATTTTGTAAGCTGTGTACATATTGGGCATTTTTTTTAGAAATCTACAGACGTCTATGGAATGCAAAAACTTTGAAGCTCACGAAATGGGCGACGAAATGGTCTCCCATCCAAGTACTAATCAATTCTTGGTGAATTGAATCAATTCTTGATTCTTCAAGCAATGCTTTTGTTTTATTTCTATTACTAGAGACTCCTTAGCCTCTAGTTATCTAGCATCAGAATTATGTTCACCGTATAAACAATGCTAATGTCCCCCCAATCCTATTTTCTGCACATGACTAGCTTATAACCACATTAGGACCATCTTAAACCAGCTCAAACCAGCTGCCATGCTTCAAAACTTACCTAACCAGCATATGTAGGTTTTTCAACAGGGAAACTGCTGATGGTATATTATAGCTCAACCATCTATCACAATAAAATAGATTTTTTACCATGCTGAATCAGCATTTTTGTCAAACACAACCCTAGTTTGACCACCATCTACATCAGGGGTCACCAAACTTGTTCCTGGCGGGCCAGTGTCCTCCAACTTTCTTCAACACACCTGCCTGGAAGTTTCAAGTATACCTAGTAAGACCTTGATTAGCTGGTTCAGGTGTGTTTGATTAGGGTTGGAACTAAACTCTGCAGGGACACCGGCCCTCCAGGACCGGGTCTTGTGACCCCTGATCTACATGCATATGTGTGAGTTGTGGTGGATGATCTCAGCCATATTTGTTGGAGAGTGGCACTTGGACAAAGAGGCAGATCTTGTGTCTCTTTGTTAATAATTAGACAAAGAACCTTCTTAGCATGCTGAGTATAACAAGGTTCCCTCTGAAAATGATGAGACACAGCAGAGAATCCACAACCAGATTTACGTGTCTTTATTTTTAGCTATGAGGGACTTTTTTTTTGGAATGATGTGCAAGACATGCTGGTAGTTGACAGAAAAAAGGATTCATTGTGAAGACAGTTGTGAAGATCTCTTGTGGGGAGAGAGCAAATCTTATGTGACACAAAGTCTTCCTTGATCGTTTAATGGCCTTGCGTATTTATTACTAGCACTGGCATTGCACTGTGATGGTAATTAATAAGGCTGGTGTTTTGATCTATCACTGTGGTCTTGGAGAAAGCACCATGAAAACTGCAGAGTTCTCAAAAGCAAGCAACTGCCAAAGAACATATTAAAGACTATCATGCAAACCATGATGTAAGAGGGTTTTTTCTTTGTGCTGGAACTGGAACTGCAACTTCATCATTTAAAATGTATTAATTTGTTTCAGTGCATTCTTTTTGGATTTAGGCCATTTAGGCCAGTTTTTCTTCGTTTACCCTACATTTTTTCAGTATAAGTTTAAAAAGAGCTGAATGTTGGCAGCTGTTTCATGCTGGTCATTTTCTTGAGTTACTCTTTGTCTTATCTCTTGGGAAGCGGAGGCTCCGATAATTTTTTGAAGGGAAAGTTTAACTTAATTAGGTCTCTTGGGAGCTAAAGAGGTATCAGTTAACAGGATCCTCCAGTTTCCATATTATTCATGTAACTTCCATTTACCTATCCAGCTGTCGGTGGACTTACAACCATTAAGAAGAAATATAAAAAAAGATTCTTGGCAGAAGGCATTTCAACAAACAATTTAAGGAAACAGAGCTGACAGCACTCTTTACTGTGTTTACTGTGTTATCAAAATTGTATTTTTTGTATATATATCACAAAAAATGATTTTGTTTAGTCTCATCACAGCTGTAGCATGTATATGCATGTGGAAGACAGTCTGAAACAGCTGGCCAATAACGTTGAAGCCCAAGGGACAGTTTATTCATCAGCATTTTCACATGTGTTGCAGTACTACACATGTTCCTTGACAGTAATTACTTAAGCATAGATAAATAGTTTAAGTAGTTCAGAGTGAACATTCACCAGTACTTTAAATATAATTTCCCGTAATCGTGTTTGGAAAAGATGTCTTGCTTACCTTTACACTTTTGAAATATGGTTTATCACATTTATGTGGCAGTTAAGCTGTGCAGCGATTGTGTGGTTAAATTTATTATGTCTTGTGTCATGGCTTTATGAGAAATCAATTTCTGAATGATACTGGAATGACGCACTCTCACTCATAGTGTCATCTGAAGTCTGAACTTCATGGTGGTTTCAGAGTTGATGTTATGAGGTAGAATGCAGGAGCAAGTGGACACATCTGGACAAGATAATGGGCTATCCTCCCAGAATCCACTGTGTGAGTGTTTTGAAAAAGGGTGACAGCACAACACAGGAACGAAATGAATGCTGGCTGAGTGGGTGAGCGAATGGACAGCCGTGTCAAATGAGAATCATGGTGTGGTGTGGAAAAGCCACTAAGCTGCCATTGCCGTTGAAACATGAGCCTGGAATTGAACATGCCGTTCCCACAGTCAGAAGTGTTAGCTTGGTTAAGCCCAAATCTGCCTGCCGATCTTTCTTTATGCAAGAGTTTACAGTATATGCAAGTATAGATGTAGAAAGTAAAGAAAACCTCTTTATACACAGTATGTTAGGGGTAATGTCTGACAGCTGCAAGGTTGAAATGATACAGCATTAAAATTTTACTTAAACGAAGTGTACTGTTTTGCATGTGCACTTATAGTATTTTTTTAAAACACTGTACTTGCGAATAATATAATATTAATAAGGCCAATAGTGTACTGAAAGAGAGTAATACATTTATGACTGTTTGTTGACACAATTAATTACACTTTTAAAAAAGTGCACTTTTGTCAAAGTTGTCAAATTAAAAGTATATTTTAATCACTGTTTTAATAAACTTTTGTTATGCTTTAAAGTACACATATTTTTGATGTGTTAACTAACAGACTGTAGTTGTAACATTTAACTAGTGTGTTATTTGATATTTAATATGTCTTAAATGTACTAAATTGGAACTTAATCATTACAAATGGTAATTACAACTGCTTTAAGTACACAATATACAAGGTTCAATATAAATGACATTAACCCTTTAACTGATATTAACTGTCACCGTCCCACCTGTTGTCTGTTTTCCCTATCACATATTTTAGTAATCATCATAAATTTGAAAGCTTAAAATTTTCAAATTTTGAAAGCGAACATTGTGTAACCATGGAAACGGTGCTTTAAATTCTTTTAGCGGGCTCCTCCCCTTTGGGTGGTGTCAAGTGTTATATTTCAAAATTTAACAATCAAAACATTTTTATAATCTTGACAATCTTGGAAAGGTGTGAGTCTCAATATGTGTAGTTATTTTTGATAGAAGTAATATTGACAGAGAAATTTAGACGTTTGTGACAGAAAAATGCAAAACCCAGTGGCTGTTTGTGGTATAACTTCCTAAATAAAATTTCACAGGAACCTCAATTTTTTTGTATCAACTTCAAATTTGGAACATATCTTATTTAGACATAAGGCTTTAATTTTATAGCAATTTTAGAGTAAAACCTGTTATGTATAATATTTTTAATATAAAATAATACTTTTGTACAGTGTATTTTTTTACAATAAGTTTAAACTTCTATAACCTTTTTGATACTTTAATATTTTGAAATGATTCCACTTCTGCAATAACCTTCTTCAAAAAGAGTCCAGTCTTAAGTCTTTATATAACAATTTAAGTTTGGATAGTGCACTTTTCATGTCTGTGTTAAAAAAATTGAAAAAGGGTTAAAGTATATTTAATAAATGTGTGTCACTACATTCACTAGTAAACATTACATCTAGATGATAAAAATGATTATGAAATTACATATATAAACTTAACAGATATATAACAAACTTAAACTTACAGACTTTAGTCCTACTTAAGTTGGTTGAAAAAAGTTGGTTGCAAGATATAATACATTTTCACGATGGTGGTCTAGCATAAAACATTTACACTAAACAATGGTAATGTTTTTACAAGACCTACACTACTTTTAACTGTTATGAAATACATTTCTGTGATCTGACAGTGGTCTTTCTTTCTATACTCCATCATCAACCCTGAGAAAGCTAAATTTCACATAATCAGCATGCTAAATTTAGTCTGATTCTCCCAGGACTTTTTGTAATGTACACTGTGAAGTATTATTCCACTGTGTCTGACTGTTTTCCCCTAGGTTCTGTAGACATGGTATTAATCACCAGTCACCATTTTTGACAGTCCCCAGAGGCTGCAACATGTTGATTTATGAGGCTGAACCAGTTGACTTTCATGAAGGATGCAATTTTACCTTACATGTATTGCAAAGAATTATATAATAACTGGCCCTTTTTCTAAAAGACGCTTATTTTAGGCACCAGTAAGATCTGAATGTAGATAGAGGCATCTCTTTTGAATATTTCACTGGCAAATGAACATTTCTGTAATAACTAAATTCAGACATGTTCACTTCATTTTAACATTACTGTTTATTACATTCATTTCAACTGCTGTACTGATTTCCATTGTTTTTTGTATCATAGAAGAGAGTGGAATCACCCTGCTGCAACTTATTGGAACGTCTTCACCTGAAAACATCAGCCGGGTTTCTGGCCCAAATGGACAAACTGCTTACCGCTTCACAAATGATACCATCACAGAGCAGATGGCACGTGCCCACCTTTCCACACCCTTCTACCGAGACTTCTCTATTGTCTTTTACTTGAAACCCACCTCTGATAATGCTGGGGTCCTCTTCTCCATCACTGACTTCAATAAAAAAATCATGTATTTGGGGGTCAAGCTCTCTGCAGTGGAGGATGGCAAGAGAAAAGTTATTTTTTATTACACAGAGCCCAATTCAAATAAATCTCAAGAGGTGGCCAGCTTTGAGGTGGAACACAAGCCACTGGAGTGGAGTCGCTTCTCACTCGCTGTTAATGTGGATCAGGTGTCTTTCTACGAGGACTGTGTATCTGAGCCCAAGACGGTAAAGTTTGAGCGCTCATCTGATGACTTGGAGCTGGAGACAAACTCTAGGATCTATGTTGGACAAAGTGGAGCTGACGACCCAGACAAATATGAAGTATGTCCTGTGTATCATAAAAAATGTTTTTGTTCAAATTAGCCTATAGCCTTTTTGTCTGTCAGTCTGTCTGTCTGGCAAATGATCAACTGATCAGTCAATTATATGAGACCAATATGGTATAACTGCTGTATAACTGCATCCAGGGGAATTATCTGGAAAGACATTTCTGTTTATATATAAGTACAGCTGATATGTTGACTGATGTTGACTCTGATGTTGACCTGTTTTTTAGGGCCTGATCTCAGAGTTGAGGGTGGTTGGAAACCCACGAGCTGCAGAACATCATTGTAATGATGCTGATGCTGATGATGATGATGATGACTATGACGTAAGCTGTGTACAATCTTAAGACTGTGTCACTCTTAAAAATAAATCTACATTTACATTTGAAATGTATTGTTTATAGTACACAGATAAATATTCTGCAACTGTGTATTTTGATGGCTTACTAACTAAATGCTAATGTGGGAAAACTCTGATAATGCTTGATTCTCATTATTTATAGGGTTCTGGAGACAATGGAAGTGGATTAGAAGACAGTACAATCATGGATCTTGATTTAGTAGGTATTTTTGCACATTAGTTATTGTATTTGCCTGCCTAAAATACAGAGAGATAAGTTTTAATTATTTTTATTTCCCCATATAGTCTCCAGCTACTTTACATATATGTTCCTTTTAAATATATTTATATTGTCTAACACATTTTCAAAAAATTGCTTTTTTGAAAATACATTTTCCCTCGTACTTCTCATCAGTTTAGACAGTTGGACAGTTTGTCCAATTTTCACCAAAACTGGCTCAGATTCTGCCAAAAAGTTATCAAAAGCTTTCCTTTAAAGATTTTTATTAGGATAGGACAGTTAGTTGACAGGAAGTGAAATTAGAGAGAGGGGGGTGGGGGATGGGGGGATGGGAAAGGTCCTCAATCCAGGACTCAAACTCGAGATGCCTGAAGCACAACAGCGCTATATGTCAGCACCAACTATCAAAAGCTTTTTGATATACCTTTGATATAACTGTTTTTGTAAAGTACGTTAACAAATTTGACATAGTTTGTGCAAAAATGGACATGAGGCTGTATATCCACAACGCTTTAGTGGAATCTGACCAAACTTGATATGTGTCATAACAAGCATGTCCTGAGGCAGTTTCAGCCCAGCACTACCTACTGGTCAAAAGATATAAAAAATTGACCTTTCTGCTTATAACTTGTGAGCAGTTTGGCCAAAAATTATAAGATTGGTCTTGTTAGATTTGGAACAGCATACCAAATCGAACGATACCTAATTTGGGCATTGGCCATTTTGAGTTTTGTATCAACCATTGGGTGCATTTACACTTAATTACACTTAAAAATGCGACACTTAACATGTAACCTCTATCCAGATGTTGTCCACATACACATTGAAAAGAAAAGTGTAAATTCGCTTCTCATCGGAATGCGATCCGATCAGCGTGTCGTGGTCCAGAGGTAGTCGAGGTTGCATTGTGATCGAATCTCTGTGTAATGTAAACATAATTCATCTATCATGTCTGCATTCGCAAATCGCAAAACCCCTCTCACCAAAACTGTCAGGAGAGCACTAGTGAGACTTGTACAGAATTTTTATTTGTTAAATGTTCGGCGACTGAAAATGGTTTTCAAAAGAAAATCCACCACTTCGGATTAACTTTGCACCGGGGCCATCCTCTGCATGCTTATTTAAATATTGCACAGGAAAGACAGATCTAATCAGTTATCCAGATAGAGAAGTCAGTGATATTGTCCAGACTGACTAATGATCCGATCTGCTTGAGCAGATCACGATGACTGCATGTTAATGCCAAGCGTAAAAGCATCCCATTTCTTTAACAGGGGTCTCTGGCCCCACTTCTGGAGAGCTTCCATAGTGCAGAGTTCAGCTTGAACCTTAATCAAATACACCTGAACCAGCTAATCAAGGTGTTCAGGGCCACTTAATTACGGACAGGTGTGTTAAAGCAGCGCTGGAATTTAAGTATGCAAGAAAGTTGCTCTCCAGGAGTAATTAAAAAACAGCTCCTTAACTCTTCATTTTATCTCTGTTGTGCTTCGTCCATAAAATGCTGCTTGCAGCTATATTTAATTTCTGTAGTCATATCTATAATTACACTGTTGACCCTACTTCTACCCCGTAAACCTAACCATACCACCAAAACTGCCCCTAACTTTACCCGTATCCCACCTCAATAGCAGCAAAAGTGTTTTGCAATTCAACATGAACACAATAGGTGCATTCACTATTTTATTATTAAGTACATATTATTTAAAGACACCTAATATAAAGTGGGGCCAGTTAAAAAAATAGTAACTATTTTTCATACCTCCCAGAGAACTACTTAAAACTTAAAACTAGTTTTGTAATTGTAATCGTAATTTTAAAGTTTTTGTTAATAATTACTTATGAAAGATGAAATAATGCATTACTAATTAACTATTAAGTAATGATTGCTAGTGTGCTTACAATAGTTATTAATGAAATCTTCTAATATTTATAATGGTTAGGAAAGATGGGTCACTTGTTTATAGGTAATTCCAGAATTTTATGAAAAGAGTGGCTATTTTGCTTTATTCTGCCTTGTGTCTTGTTTGGGGTAACATCCCAGCAGGTCATACATTATAGCGATTTCATCCTTGTAGCAGGTTTATAATCTCCTACTACTTTATTGACATATTGGTTGTTGGTTCGATTGATTTTTAGTGGCATAGAAAGCATTTATACTGCTTAATGTTTTGAACTGTGGAACTGTGTCAGACAAAATAACCTAAAATAGCTGTTTAAGTAATGTTTAGTAATGTTTAAGTATGATAAAACAATTTAGCTAAACAACATCTTTTATCAACCACAAGCTATGATAGTCTCTTTAAAAGCTGTCTTGAACAAACTTGTAACAGTTATGTGTGTTTTCTATTTAAAAGGGTTCTGCTCTGCCCCCCCTGCCTCCACAACCTGCTTCTACAGGGAAAAAGCCTAAATTGGACACAGATGACCATCAGGACTTGATAGGTCTGTGAAATTAATTCTGAAGAAACTGGAACTTTATAGAACTGAATTTATAGAATGTTTTGTGTTAATAAAGTGCTAGTAACGTTCACTATTAGTGATGCTTACAGTGGGAACTGTTCTTCAGTTTTTAGCCCTGGCTTTGGCACATACATTTGAAAATTGTGGAATCTGTGAAATGTGGTCAACCTATGTAAGTTGAGCACAAAATATGATGCTGACATAAGAATGCAGGCAGAAATTGCTTCAAACTGAATGCAGTGATAATACTGTAATGCCATCTTGTGGACAGTATTTATACAGAAACTTTTGTGCAATAGAAAGATTCTATGAAAGTTAAATGTTCTTCATGAAGCCAACAATGCCAATAAACAACCTTCACTGGAAATAAAGCCTTACCATCACAGGAAAAATAAAATAGAATGTTTTAAATTGAAATAATTTTTCAGAGCAACAAGCAAAAAGCTCTCCTCTTTTAATTATTATGTTTACTGTGTTCACATGATATAATTGATCATTTGTCAAAACAAATTCACTGCTAAACACTTATAGGCTATATGAATAGTGAGTTTTTTAATTTATTGTCGCTGTTATTAACACAATTCTAATTGTTTAATTAGCTCGTAGTAACGGAATTGTTAACTGGATTTTAGGAGTGAATAATTCTCACTGGATTAGATCACAGAAAATAGGAAAATGTCATTAATTAAGTGCTTTAAACCAACCTTTATTGAACATTAATCGCATTCATATTCAGTCTTCCTTAAAAATGTTTACAAATACGTTAAGGTCACACACACATATATTGGTACATGTGGTTTACAGGGACTGTCCATAGGTGTAAAATTATTTATACTGTACAAACTGTATGTTCTGTTTTAAGGTTTAAACTTAATTAATTATATTTTCAGATTTTCTGTGATCTAATCTAAAATGAGAACAATTTACAGGTAATATTAACAAAGCATTATCTAACTCTTATATGAGCTAATAAAAAAGAATAATAATTTGTGAACTGCAGTGACAATGAATGAAGAACACACTATCTGTATAGTTCAGGGGTGGCGAACTCCAGTCCTGGAAAGCTGCAGCTCTGCAGAGTTCAGCTCCAACCCTAATTAAAACTCACCTGCTTGTTGCTTTCTAGTAACCCTTTAGACCTTGATTAGCTTGTTCAGGTGCGTTTGATTAGGGTTAAAGCAAAATTATGCAGGGTTGCGGCTTTCCAGGACTGACGTTCGCCACCCCTGGTATAGTTTATTAACTATGAATTAACCTTCATGTTGTTTCAAACCTTTCTTTTGTGGAGCATAAAATAAGGTATTTTGAAGACTGTTGGTAACAAAGCTGTTTCCTATCAGTCAGTCACATTCAACGTTACGTCGACTGACGTCATGGGATCTTACTTGGGAGCCCAATCACCTCTGAGCTTAAGAAGAAAAGGCCAATGAGAATTGGCGAGTGGAATTTGTATGCCAAGGCACTCCCCCATACATACGGGGGATATAAGATGGCGGCGTGCATCCACTCATTCGGATTTCTGCTTCTGAGCTAATTGCTTTGTGAGCTGTTACTAAGAAGGAAGATGCTTTTCATCACTGTGCGAGTTTCTTGGCTGTGGGGAACTTCCCTTTCTTGCATTCAGTGGAGAGATAACCATGCTGCGCACAGATGAGTGCCATGGTCTTCCCCTGGGCAATTGTTGAGAGTGTCTTTTGAGATGTCTCTCCGTCGAGGCGGCTGCACAGTCGGGGTCCGAGGCTCAGTTGATGGCCATGCTCCTCCGGGCGGCCTGGATCGTCAGGTTGGAAGTGGACTCTCCACCTTGTCCCGAGCACTCAAGGCCTGATGATTGGTTTATGGTGGCGTGCCATTCACATTCCAGGAGAGCTGAATCATGCAGCTGATGCGTTCTCATGACAGCTCACCCTTCCCAGGGAATCCATCCCCAGGCGGTCCAGTTCATTTGGAGTTGATTCGGGGAAGCTCAGGTAGCCCTGTTTGATTCCCAGGAGTCCTCTCACTGCCAGCTGTTTTTCTTTGTCTGCTTGGAGGTCAGTAGAAGAGGAATGCTGTCTCCAAACAGAGGTTGGCTCATTGGGTGGTGAATGCCATCACCTTGGCCTACCAGTGCCCCCTGGGAGTGAGGGCTCACTCCACTCAGAGTGTTGCCTCCACTTGGGTGTTGGCACACAGCACCTCTCTTGCATACATTTGCAGAGCTATGGGCTGGACGACACCTAACATCTTCGCAAGATTTTATAATTTTCACGTGGAGCCCGTGTCCTTCCGTGTGTTTGTCCTGACACACTTGCCTGTCAGCATTTGCACCTCAATTACGTAACGCATTTCAGGTTGTGGCATTTTCCATAAGGACCCTATGACACCAATTGACGTAATGTAGAACGTCACTAACTGATGGGAAACGTCTTGGTTATGTATGTAATCCTTAATAACCTCTTTATATAAAGCTATATAGGAATCTAGTGGTCACATCATGGCATTATATGCTTTTGTTTTGTTTTGTTTTTTTAAATAAGCTTATGGGAAATGTAGCCCTGGTCTTTATTTTAACACAGAATACTGCTTTGATATTCACAGAGGCAAAACACGATTCAGCCACACTCTCCAGCACAGGTGGAGCTCATGAGGAGAAGGTACAGTTCTGTTTTGGGTTCTTTTATAATCAAATGTATTATATGATTGCCGCATTAAGCGTATGTTAAAGTCTAAAAAAGAAAATTTTATTATATAAACCGTCAATTACATATTTCAGTTGGATGAGATATGCAATTTGCATAGTAAATCATGCATTAATTTGCTTTGTGCTGTGTCTTAATAAGGTGTGATTTTTTTGTTTTTGTTTTTTTGTCCTCTTTGCTTCCCCAGGGTGATCGTGAAGAGAAAGGAATGAGGGTAAACAAGATTTATTTTAGTGGTATACACACACCTTTTACCAGTGCAGTGAATGGATGATGACGGCTAGGTTGATGAACACATTACCTATTTCTCTGTATAGGGTAGTATTGGGCCTGGATATCCTGGCCCCAAAGGTGATCGTGGGCTTCCAGGACCACCTGGACCACCTGGACCCCCTGGACCCCAGGGTCCAGTAACAGAATTGATAGACTCAGGGGATAAAAAGGTGGAGAAGGTGCAGGGTCCAATAGGCCCACAAGGTCCAGAGGGCCCACCTGGTAAAGAGGGCCCACAAGGGGAGCCAGTGAGTAAAATAATCTTTCTTTGGCATTTCATTACTCTTAAAATTAATAATTCAATAATTTTAATAAGTTGAGTCATTGTCTAAAAAGAAACATTATTTTGATGTTTTATAGGGTGAACCAGGGCAGGATGGCAGACCTGTGAGTTTTCTGGGCAGGTTTTTCTGGACAGTGTTTGAATAATTACTACGATTTTATTACTTCAGCGTTTTTTATTTGGTGTTACTCTTCAGGGCCCTGAAGGACCTCAAGGTATTCAAGGACCACCTGGTTCAACAGGACCTAAAGGACAGAAGGTGGTTTGCAAAATCTAAATTTTTAATAATTATTTATTTTTATTGATTATTTATTAATTACTTTATGTTA
The DNA here is from genome assembly GCA_019740295.1 of Labeo calbasu. NCBI lineage: Eukaryota > Metazoa > Chordata > Actinopteri > Cypriniformes > Cyprinidae > Labeo > Labeo calbasu. The sequence goes on along the minus strand of JAHKKF010489611.1, from coordinate 212 downwards.
ACTAACATAGGCTCATTTGAAATACATGCCTCTATATACATTTCTGCAAAACAGTTTCCAGTTGAAATGAACACTAGAGGCAGTAAAACTTTTATTCCTTTTCACACAAAGTATGATTTACACTACCGTTCAAAAGTTTGGGGTCAGTAAGACTTGTAATAGTCTTTAAAGAAGTCTCTTATGCTCATCAAGGCTGCATTTATTTGATTAAA
>JAHKKF010489610.1:0-18480 GCA_019740295.1 Labeo calbasu | reverse complement strand
CTCACAATTCTGAGTTTATATCTTGGAATTCTAACTTTTTTCCTCGCAACTGTGAGTTTATATCTCACAATTTTGACTTTCTCGCAATTGAGTTAATCTTGCAATTCTGACTCTTTTCTCACAATTGTGAGTTTATATCTTGCAATTCTGACTTTTTTTCTTACAATTGTGAGTTGTACAATTGTGTGGTATAAAGTCAGAACTGCAAGCTATAAACTTGCAATTCTGAGAAAAAAGTCGCAAATAATTGTGAGTTTATATCTTGCAATTCTCTTGCAATTTCTCAGAATTGCAAGTTTATATCACAATTATATCACAAAAAGTCAGATTTGCAAGTCTGTGTCATGCAATTCTGAGAAAAATGTCTGAATTGTGAGATGTAAACTTGCAATTTTGAGAAAAAAAGTCAGAATTGTGAGATAAAAAGTAGTAATTACCTTTTTTTTTTTTGTTCTATTCAGTGGCGGAAACAGGCTTCCATAACTTTCTCACTACCATGGAGAACAAAAGTATATTTTCAATACTACAAAAGTACACAGTCACAAAGGGTTGTCAAGATCCAACAACCTCCATAAAACCTCATAAAAGTAGCCTATATGACTCACACACTATATTCTAAGCCTTCTGAAACTATAACAGTAGCTTTAAAGGAGTAGTCCACTTCCAGAACAACAATTAGGGTTAGGGTATGTCATAAAACTCCACTTGTATTTTCTCCCTCAACTTCAAAAATCATTTTAAAATCATCCTACATCGCTGCAAAATTTCCGGCCTAGTCTTTGCAAGTGAACATGCAAAGAATATCAAACACCCTTAACAAAAAAGGTAAAACAGCGATATAGGATGATTTTGAAGTTGAGGGAGAAAATACAATTTGAGTTTTTTAACATACCCTAACTGTCTTGAGCCAGAATACACAAAGTTCAGGGAGAGCAAGACAAGACGAGCGTTTGACATTAAAGAGTATATAAATTGTATTATTTTTATGAAAATAACCAATCGTTTCAATAGATAAGACCCTTCTTCCTCGGCTGGAATCATTTACAAACGCATTTGGGATCGTTTGAAGCCGCATTTAAACTGCATTTTCAAAGTTCAAACTCGGGGCACCATATCAGTCCATTATATGGAGAAAAATCCTGAAATGTTTTCCTCAAAAAACAGAATTTTTTTACGACTGAAGAAAGAAAGACATGAACATCTTGGATGACAAGGGGGTGAGTACATTATCTGTAAATTGTTGTTCTGGAAGTGGACTTCTCCTTTAAGGAACTGACTGTAATTTACGTGCATCTTATCGGTAATCGGAAAGGGAGCAGCATGAGCATTCTGCGAAACATCTCTTTTTGTGTTCTATGCTGACACATGTAGTTTGTGAAGCAAATCACCTTCCATGGAAGAGCTTTGCCACGTAGGTTTTCATGAACGCTCTTATCTCTGTCTCCTCTGCGTCCTCAGTGCTGTGACTGGAGCAGGATGATGACCGGCGCGTGCTCGACGGGTGCGACGGGGATTCTGTGTCCTCGTTGTCGCTGTCGGCAGATTCGGTGGCGTCACTGTCTTCTTCTCTGTGGGAAGTGTGTGTGGGTGCCATTGGCTCTGGTAGAAGGGGCTCCATCGTGGCGTCGCTCGCAGGCTCAGGGATGAGAGGCTCAGATGAAAAAAAGCCTGCCCCACTGGGAGGTCCAAGGGCAGAGGGCGCTATCCCTTCTGGGGGCGAGTCAAAGTCTATGAGGTTGCTCACCACGGCCCCCTCCATACTTTGTTATGGGGGTAATTCAGTCACTAGGTGAGATATGATGATGTCAGCTAAAAAAAAAATCTCACAGGAAACTGCAGAGGAAGCTCTGCAAATTTGTCACAGCAGCTGGCCCTAAAGAAAAGAAAGAATCTATATTGATTTTATACATAAATATTACACTACTAAATCTATATTCATTTTAGTTTGTGGTTAAACTCTTAATCAAAGAAACAGTGAAAACAGTAACACTCTCATATATTTTTACAGTTTAAATAACTGAAATATTTTAATATATTTAATTTATTTCAGTGATTCAAACCTGAATTTCAGCTGCCATTTTAATATTCAGAAATCATTCTAATATGCTGATTTGGTGGTGATTTTGTGGAAATTTATTTTTTTCTTCCTCAAGATTCTTTAATGATGAGAAAGTTCAAAACTACTAAAGTCCTATAAACTAATACTAGTCTCCTAAAAAAAACCTAAACTTTTGAATCGTAGTGTATAATATATTTTTAACGTTATTTTATTTATTATATATAATTACAAGACATATACAAATATTTTATTAATTATAAAAAGTTTAATTATATAAATATATAACATCATGCATTCAAAACATTTTCATGAAGTGTAACATTATGGTAGAGTGCTTTAATGTCCTCTTTTGTGGTAAACTTCCTTGCAGCTGTGTTTATACAGACTGACCACAGCATGAAGCAACACAGAGTCTGTCAGAGCCTGTTAATACGATGTTGCGTTATGAAATCCTTTGCATAGAATCTCAGTGCAAACGCATGTGTTACTACGAAGCACTAGACACAGTGTACAACCACAATGATGCCATTTGTGTAATGCAATGAGTATCTTTTCCTCTTAGATCTCTAGGACATCACATATAGTAATGCTTATTGATCTGATATCATGGATACAGTATTATATACACAAATACTGCATCTTGCCTGTGTGAAAATGCCATCTGCTGCTCATACAACTCGAGTGACATGTGGTTTCTTCTCAAATGAAAGGCTAGTTCACTTTGCCCCAACAGATGCCAGTGGTTATGTTGAATCAGTGGAAATTAAAATGCTGTCATCATTTACTCGCCCTCATTTTGTTACAAACCTATACGAATTTTGTTTGTTTTGCTGAACACAATTTGGGTTACCAAACAGCACCTCATCACATGGGGTGAAAATACTATGAAAGTCAATAGGGTCCAGAAACTGGTTGCCCACCATCTTCAAAATATCTTCTTTTGTGTTCAGCAGAAGAAATAAAACCGGTTTGAAACAACATGAGGGTGAGTAAATGATGACAGAATTTTTGTGTGCTATCCCTTTAACCTGGTATTTGCAAGCCACTTTACTGGGTAAAAAAAGATCAGTTTCTCAATTTTAATAGATTCTCATTTGTAAGCAACGATATCAATTCTTAAATCTCAAAAATCGATAGTCTAGCTTGTTTTTAGTTTATGAATGGAATATTGTAGCGCACATAGCATCCAATAAATCGCAATTAGCTTTGTGTTTATAACTTTTGATATAAAACAAAGTCTCAGATTTCAAATTCTGTTCGTATTATTACAATATTTAAACAATAAATGCCGTTTTGGCGCTGTTTAATGTGAAGTGACAGATCGCCGTAGCGCCTCAGTTCAAGAGACGCGGCAGACCGACGCACACACTAACTGATCATCTCCTCCGCTTTCATACAGTTTCAGCACAAAATAAACAAGAATAAACATCCAAAGGTATGTTAAATGTTCAACTTACCGAAATCTGTTTTTGTCTCGTGTAATCGCTCATTCAGTGTTTGAACTGGGCAAAGACGTCGATAACAGCTTGTAAACAATGTCACGTAACGTCACATTTACCTCAGAACATATCCGGTGACTATAAACTTGTTAGTTAGCTAAAAAAATAAACTCTACAGAGGAACATTTTGCTAAATATATACAGACTATAACATATTTATTTTTATTTTTACTGTTCTTCAGTGTTTATATTTGTATGAATACGTCAAATTTTTATTACAGCCACAATTTAAATGTTTATATTTTAAAAACGAATTGGAGTAGAAATATAGTTGTGTAATTGAAACTTTATTATTATAAAAACTTACTGGAGTGTAATTTAAGCGTTTGTAAACAAATCAGATCATTTTACCTTCAATATTAGGCTATTATAATAATGCCATATCAGATGACTCTAATGTATATTTTATAGCGTTAGTTGAAATTTTTTTTTTTTTCCTTGAGAAACTTTGGCATGTACTATACAAATCGGAAATCAAATCGAAAGCTTGTGAATCAGAATTGATAATAGTGAAATTTGTGTCAAAACCCAGCCCTACTGTCTTTCAGAATTAAACTTTCTGGATTTTTTTTTTTTTTTAGATGTGTACCAACCTAAATCTTGCAAGGCTACCAGAGCAGCGGGTTTTGCAAGTCAAACCGAATGAAAACAATATATGAATTCTGCATGCAGGAAAACACTTATTCATGCTATACCTAAAATATTTTTACAAGACTCAAAAAGGCCAGAAACTACATCCCCTTTGGCTTTAGACAAAACCCTGAGAAATGCATTAGGACTCAGAGGACGGTTACATAATGCAGAGCTGGAGGAGCGTGACTTGGCTGGCATACGCGCTCACAAGTGCACACACACACACACACACATACAATGACCAGAGTGAGTGTCAACTGCACCCGCCTCTTTTCACACTTATCTTTGAGAAGCACAAGGCGGAAAAAAAAACAGCTGTATGTTAGGGTGAGCGTTAAGACCAATACCAAACTCCTACACATGACTGCTTCTCTGGGAGAGCATGTTCTCTTGAGTTTTAGAAAGCTCTGCATTCAAGAGGGTAAATGTACATGCTGCAGCACTCCTGCCTCCTTGCACTGGAGCACTGCCCCCCTCTTTTTACTCCATCCATCCATCCATGCATCAAAATGCCCCTTCGTCGTGAGCCTTGAGGCCAAACGCAGAGGATCTGCTGTCAGAGTGATAGGACACAGATGAGCTGGTCCACTGGTTTGAGGGTTAGGGTTACCAAAGAAGTGCAGTGATATCAGAGTCAGCAGTGCAGAGACAAAGATAATTACATGTGTGATGAATGTGTTAGGGTGGGAGATATTGGGCTGGCTAGTGTGCAAGGTCAAGTCGGTCAAAAAACTATAAAACTAGTAAGCTAGAACAGTGGGTTTCAGTTAGCTTAATATTATATATTTAAAAAAATGTAATTTATTCCTGTGATTTCAAAGCTGAATTTATAGCATTATTACTCCAGTCACATGAACCTTCAGAAATCATTCTTATATTCTGATTTGCTGCTCAAAAAACATTTATTATTATTATTATTATTATTATTATATTGAAAACATCTGAGTAGAATTTTTTCAGGTCTTTAGATCTGTCTATTCATCAATGCATCCTGAAAAAAAAACAAAAAAAAACAAAAGAGTACTCAACGGTTTTAAATATTGATAATAATAATAAATATAGCTGCAAGCAGCGATTACCAGGGATCAAGCACTTTAATTTAATTTAATTCAATTTAAGCACATATGAAAACAGACATTATTTAGCTAACTTCTAACCACCTAAATCAATGATTTAAAAAAGCATTTTTGGCCAATCTAGATAATTTACCATAGAAATATGTTTTTTTAACAGTTCTGACTGTTATAACACCAGCTGTGGTCCAGTCCCCTTAAAAGTTTGCATGCTTGTTTAGAATCAGTCGCATGTGCTCAGCAGGTTTTGAGTTTTATTTTACGCTTTATAGGATTTTGGGTACATTTGGACAGGCCCCTTTTATAACCACCCAGTTGTAGCTTCCCAAAGGGTACATTTCAACATTTTTTTGATAATTATTGGCCTAGAGAGTCCAGAGAATTGTACTACAGTGTTTTTTTTCCAGAATGAGCAAAAACCCTAGAGCTAGTTCGCAAAAGTAGGATTTTTACATTTTCTTAATCATTTAACAGACGATTTCATTGACAGCAGTGGTTCTAAAGACAAAGTTGTCCAGAATGAGGAGTTCTATCGTATGATACAAATATTGGGCGTATATGCAAAGAACCGCGCAATGTACAATCTTTCAAATTTCAAAATGTACTAATATTCTTTCAAATTTCTCTCAGACCTTTGGGGCTGAGTCAAACAGGCCCACAAGTTTACTTCTGATCGCCTCTTTTAACCCCTAACAAGTGTTCAAACTTCGTCGGCCAATGGCATTGTTTTTTGAGATACGCAAATGTCCTTGTAGGCACTTGTGGCACTTTGGATCAAGACCGTACACACCGATTTTCATGTTGATTGGACAAATGGATGTGCAGTTATAGCCATTTTTATGTTCATCAAGTGGCCAGGCTCCATGTTTTTTTTTTTTCACTGGGGCATCAGATTGAGCTCTTATATGAGTGTTCTGAGTTTGGCAGAGATATCCCTTTGGGAAAATGAGTCGAAAGTTCAACTTTTTATTATTATTAATATTCACTCTTCAGAGAAACTTTCTGGTTTGGTTCCGATCAGGCGAAAAACCTAGGACTAGTTCGCAAAAGTAGGTTTTTAAAAAAATGCGAAATACCCGAAAATGTCAAGGATTCCAACGACAAGACACTTGAGCCTGCGACTGACGGTTTAGGAATTATAAGCGATTTCGTACTTTTGATCGCTGTAGCGCTGATGAGCCTTGATCACGTCGCAGGCAGTGTGAGTACTACCAAGTTTCAAGTTTCTACGACTTACCGTTTGGTCTGCATGATCAGTTTTACATGGAGTTTTACATTTACAGTTTTACATGCAGTTTTACATTTCTGAAGGATCATTTAACACTGAAGACTGGAGTAATAATGCTGAAAATGTAGCTTTGATCACAGAAATAAATTACATCTTAAAATATATTCAAATAGAAAGCAGCTATTTTAAAATAGTAAAAATATTTCACAATATTACTGCTTTTGCTGTATTTCGGATTAAATAAATGCAGGCTTGGTGAGCAGAAAAGAATTCTTTAAAAAAAACATTAAAAAATATTTGACTGGTAGGGTAGGAAGCATTTTCTCCTCCTTTTATTAATTTATTTTGCATCATATCTATGCACAATTAGATGGTTAGCCACATTTTATTATTTGCATTTGTCATTGTTTTTTTTCTGTCTCTGCTATCAGAACTGAACTGTACTGTAACCGACTCTTTGAGAACCACTGAACTTCTTGTTCAGTGAATCTCGTTTATGCATTACAAGCAAAATGCAAATATAGACTAATTCAAATTACATGCTGATATAGAAACAAGAAGTAAAATTGAGGATCTGTGGTAGGGAACAAAATAATTACTAATCATGCAGGATAGTAACATGCTACCAGACAAAACCCAGACAAAAAAAGATCAGATTTCATCTAGATTTAAAAATCATGCAAAAGCTTGCAGAAATCTGTATCGGGTGCAAAACATTTCTCAGTATTAGTGGTGTGAAAGAGCATGTCTCTGATGTGAAAGTAAGGCCACAGAGAGGTTAATTTGAGGTTGTTTCATTTGCATCATTACACAACATGTCCTCTATTTTCTCAAGGGAAACCTCACTCGGATCTGTCACGGTGTCAGACGCTGTGAACTTAAGACTGCCATCCTGTACGATCTAGCCGCTGACCGATGCTCACAATCAGACAAATAAACCAAGCCTAAATGGATCAATGCTTCTAACCAGAGAGCATCAGATTCAATAAAAGTCACATAAAATTACTCTTTTCCCTGAGACACTGCACAGAGCGCGCAGATTGAGAATTGCTTCTAACACTAAGCTTTTCATCAATGGCCTGCACTTGAACAGGACAAGAAAAATGATCCTCGGCTTGGCTGGAAACAAGAGCGCTCTTATCTCAAGCCACTAGAGTTTAAAAATATGTAGCCATGTTTATGAGGCCTGCAGTCAAGCCTAGATGTCGAGTTTATCTAATTAACAGGACTCAGTGACCAAAATACAAAGCACAATGGCTTGCAATATTAAATGACTGAGTTGTGATTGTAAAAATTAAGGAAACTCCAAAAAATGCTTGCATCTAATTAACAATAATTATCATAGCATATAATATTTAAGCATATGATTTAGGTTACAGATGACAGGTTAAATACAAGGTTATTGTGGTGAACTAAAACTATAAGCATTAAAAACATTTAATTAAAGCTGTCATGAAAAAATATAAATATTAGATGAATACCTTGAAAATGATACTATTTGCCTTGGCATAAAATAAAATAAAATAAAATAAATTAAAATAAAATAAAATGTGTAAAGTGAAGTGCTAAACAACTAACTACAAATAAATCAAAACTAAAACTAAAGTTAAACTAAAACTGGAATAAACCTAAACCTAAATAGTAATGTTTAAAAATGATTACAAAATGAAACAAAAATTAAAACGAAAAATAAAATATATATAAATCAATATATAGATAAAAATTTAAAAAGCCAAGTGAAAATAATAAATAATGATAAAACTAACACTAGGCTTCTATATACCTTAAAAGTATAAATCAACCACTGATCCAGTCAGTCTTTTTTTGTCACAACACACAATGCAAATTTTCACAACACCTTGAAATACTGTGAGTCAGGTGGCATACCTGCTAATGCAGTCCCAGAAATTAAGCTAAAATAGAAAGCTGAAGAAACTAGACTCCATTTCGCTATTGAAAACCAGCTCATTTCTGCGTCAGTGCTTAGACCTTTTATTTTACTTGTCTTAAAATAGCACCTGTCAAAATACCAGCTTATCAAAGGACAATTCACTCCGTCCATCAAAACATTTCCTGCAGTTATAGCCCTATTTTTAGCCTCCATAACAAGTGCATATTTTCATTAGCACTAATTTCACAACCTATAATGCATCAGCATCTGGTTGCGTAAAACAAATATGAATATGAGTAAATAAAATAAGCACAGTCACATATTTAGTTGACACAGTGCATGTGGGCAGTATGAAAATGCTGTCTAGATAGGCAGTTCACTACGTTTTTGAGACACAGCCATGTTCTCAAAGCTCTGATCATTCATACTTTCTTCACACCAGCACTGTATGGATCAGTTTACTCTTGCAAAATGAAACCTCCTCCTCCACCTTCTTATTGTAAACAACGCTGTGCAATCATATGGCACACTTTTTAACGCGGAAAGGAAGACGGAAAATGCTGGAGGTACGTGAGTCTCGTTTATTCCGTCGCTAATTACATTTATATAACAGCTCGCACATATATTTATACGGTTATCTGCCTGCAACGTAATGAATATCAATAATGATACTTTTTTGTTGTCACGACGTGTTCATTCGCGGTGCGTACACAAGAAAATTGCATGATGGGCATGACAACATCTGTGCTCTGACTGTTAACGTCAAGTCCCCTGATAAAGTCTTGTAAGATGATACTTACCCTGAATGTTCCAGCTGGAGCTTCGTCTTCCCAACGCGTGAGATGTTCAGGCTGCTCTGAACTGGTCTGAGTGTGCGCATGCGCAATATTAGCAGTAGCGGATGGGGGAATCCAGTGACGTAGCCTAGATGACACGTGACCGCACACTGCGTATTTTTTACTGTTCACGATTGATGCTGTCAGTTACAGGTTTTTATAATGCATAATTTTGATGTAAATTTTACTAATCAAATGTTTTCATATTTCAATACATATAAAAAAGTTTTTACTGTATTTTATTGTGTTAGTTCTTTATTAATATATATATATAAAATAAGAATGTTACACCATGAATATAATAATATATTAATATATTCTTTTATTCTTTATATATATATATATATATATATATATATATATAAGTATATTATGAATACTGAAATATTAAATCATTTGATTGGCAAGATTTGTTTTTTTTTTATTTACAACAAAATTTGGCTATATTTGAGAAAAATAGAAAAGCGTGCAGAAATCCTGCTGCAAATCAAGCTGCAAAAGGTTTCTCTGGGAGCAATTTCACAGCATGGAGACAAAAATAATTATTTACACACACATGTGAAAATTAGATTTTATTTATAGTAGAAGCATTCTGTTTATTGGTGAAGTAACTAATTAGGCTTTGTGGAGTTCTGCAAGCTTTTTAGGTAATTCCTCAGTGAAAAAGAGCAGCTTGTCCATCTTTAGACCCTGTCCCTCAGTTTGCTGCAATCCCAGGTTCATGTATTTATTAGACGTGTCATATACAGGCCAGTGAACCAGATTGGGACCATTTGGTGAGCTGTGGAAATAATAATTTAATAAATAAAGGATCATCAACTAATGCTCTGTCCAGCAACTGATGTACCACTTACCCAGTACGAATAAAGTTAGCCCAGTATGCCATGACGGTTCTGCATAGTTGGTTTTCCTCCTCAGGGAGTGGTTCTGTAGGTGATAAAGACTTGATATCCATAACCACATCACCAATTCGCGATTACCATTTTTACTTTTGTTTTAGTCATGTGCAGTTTCAAACCCCTGCCACTGTAAACTGTCCAGTCAAACAAGGTCTTAGATCTACATACCCACTTTGATATGGCCATCCCAAAAACAGGCTCCAAACACAAATCCAAGCTCATCACCATGGTCAGCTTTCACAAAGCTGGGTCTGAGGTCTTTAAATATACTGGGTCGATGCTGGAACTCATACATATATACAGGCACTCCAGCATCTGTGAAGTTAGAACATAGGATGATGGAAAATAAAAAAGCAAACCAAAAGGAAAACATCAATGATGCTGAAATCAGTGCAACTAACCTCTGTGGTAAGATGCAACCATAATGGAGGGAATCACCATAAAAAGATCCCCCACCATCTCAGTACATGCATCACGAATCTCTTCTGGAGTTGTAGCATTTTTTAAGTATTCTTCTGCTATGATTTCATTGACTCCAGATTTCTACAATGACAGAATAAAGGATTACACAGTCTCCTAAATGCTGTTTTGTACTCTGTTCACTAGAGGGAGACAAATACTAACAAATTAGCCAGACTGAATTAATCCAAGTAAATTAATTTGCATTTTATCGCTGTTTTAGCTTCTAAACCACTACAAATGATCGGGAAAGAAAAAAAGAAGAGAAGATCAGTTTTACTCCATCTTTGTAAAAAAGGTCCAAACTTTGTTTCACTGATTTTTTGTCCATCCCTTTTACCCAGTCTGCTGAGACTAAGGCCTGAAAAAAGAGCAAATCCATTAGTATTTAAAAATAGTCATAAACGTTTATAGACTTTCTGTTTCATTTCACCATTCATACAAAAATGTCCGATACTTGCCTGAGCAAGCATCCATCCGAATTCATGGTTTGTTGTTCCGACAAGAATTGAAACATTCTGAAAGTCTTTGCTCTTAAGTAAATCCTCTGGTTGAGCTTTAATAAATTCCCCATCAACTGTTGCTCCAGGGAAAATGTGTTGCTAGGGAAATCATTTGGTCTAAGAAATTATTTCATACTCTTTCCAAGCTGCATTGGATTTCTTTCATGAACTGTTGGAAAGCTCCTACCTTTTTGGCTGCATTGATGATTTGTTCCTCAGTCAGTTCTTTTATGCATTTGGTTAGCACTTCATTAGAGCTGGAGTCACATTCAGTAACATTTGCTACCCTCTGGTCAAACAGATCAGACAGTAAGCTATTTCTGAACATGGACAGTAGCCCCGTTCACACATACAGTCTTTACTAATAAATTACCAGTAAATTACCATTAAGAGATCATGCGTGAACAGGATCTTTTCAGAAATAGCCTACCGGTAAATTCGTTCTGGCAATTTACTGTTGGGGATTTGTCATGTCACGTCATTTTTATTATGAACACACTGGTTTGTAGTGCAAACAGTTTACACATTGTTATTCTTCGCTATTTCCCTATAGCGGCTAGTGAACCAGAAATCTTGCCCATACCGCGTTTAAGAATAAGCAAATGTAATAATTTGCATTACATTTTGATTACATCTACTTGATGCGAATTTACACTGGGCAATGCGAATGAAATTGGGTCAACGGGGTTGGCGATATCACATCTTCTTCGCAAGTTAAAAAAATTTCAACTCAAACGGAAAATTCACATGATGCCGGGGTTGCCAGGCTTTCACAACAAAACCCGCCCAATTGCTTCTCAAAACTTGCCCATTTGCGTTTCTCGGGGGGTTGTCTAAAGCACAATTCTTACTGGATAAACAAACAGCAACAAGCAAAATGGAGGTTGGATTAAGAATTTTATGAAAATTAACTGTCATGTTCACACTGCCCCAACAGACACCAATAAATGCTGTTTGAACAAGTTCAGTCGGGTGACAACAAACTCCGACCAATGGCAGCAGATGCTGACAGGGGTAACACACTGATCCAACAAAACCGAACAAACGTGTTTGTTGCCGTTTGTCTGTGTGGTGTGAATTGGCCTTAATATGATATCTCTCAGCCAAATGTGAACATTTGACACAAACACAGACGTTTAGAGTTCACTTACTAATTAATGACGTTACAATTTACCAGTATTTTGAAACTAATGTGTGAATGGTGTTTTACTGGTAAAAAAAAAACGGCACATCATATTTGTCATTCGTCATTCCGGCATGGCAATTTACTGGTATTACTGTGTGAAAGGGGCTAATAATTATCTTACATTAGGTATTTTCAATATGCATTTTTAAATGAGGCTGAGTTAAAGCGCTATTTTGTAAAGCTTTAAATTCGGATTGAACTTTTTCGAACGTTAAATTATATGGTTTAGTGTTTATGTATTATTATTTATTTTTTTACTTTTTTAATGTATTGTATATGTGTCTCAATGCTGAAGCCAAATATCGGATTAGTGCTATCGCCTTAACCCACGGAGTTGAAAAACAACCTGCGGCAACATAAAAAAAAGCCCCAATTAAAGACAGGGATGTGACAGAAGAGAAGAGTTTTGAATATTTTATGATTTGAGCCCTCGTTTTGCTTATATATAGTGTTGTCACTGTAATACTTATGAGTTCTGACACATCACTGTACTTCCACCGACTACCTTTCGCAAGTGACTTGATAACTTTGGGTATGTAAAATCTTGTGACTCCCATGAGCGCAAAATCGTGACGAATGCTGATCTAGAGTGGCGTAATTCCGAAATGACTGTTCACACTGCGGTCGCATTGCAAAAATATGATCTGAATCGGATTTAGTACCACATATGGATGTGGCACAGATTCCATGTGGTTAGTGCTGTTCACACTGTCATGAGAAAAACAAATCTGAGTCACGTAAGCAAAACCACATATACCTGCAGTTTGAACAAACTGAAGTGAACTGAACTAAACTTAACAAGACTCTAAAATTCTTGCCAACTGACATAATTCTAATTCTAAAGGAACTATTGAGGAGTATACATTTATTGTTGTATTGTTGTATTAAATACCTTAGTAAACATCAGATGATCTTTGACAGTGTAGCCAATTGTAGTTGCTACCCCACTCTGAAAGACGGCCCGCTGAAACAGCCCCTTGGTCATGGGTGACAATGTCTAGAAGAACATAAGAATGCATCTTTGGAACACACTTAATCCTTGCACAGAGAATCTATAAATGATTAAGATCTTATGTTGTTTTAACAACTTGTCTTTCAGCTATTCACTTATCATATTTCCAGAGGAAGACCAGCGAGACCACAAGGAACTTACTCGGAACTTATCTTGTTTTTTAAAGACTCGTCAGAAATCATAAGATTAATCATTATCAGACACATAAATAATTATTTTGCAACAATAGAGAACAATAATGAAGACAATGCTGCTTTTAAAAAACATTTACTAACCAGAAAAGATGCACTGATTCCTCCTGCAGACTCCCCAGCTATGGTGACAGACTGGGGGTCTCCTCCAAATGCCTCAATGTTTTCCTGCACCCACTTTAAAGCAGCAATCTGATCTAGGAAACCCCAGTTTCCTTGAGCATTCTTATCTCCTGTGCTACAACCAATAGCATGTGTTATTATAACCTTTTGCAGAAGCAGTTTCAGTATGCTACAATAAATCTGATTTCATTCCTAAAAGGACAAACTGCTTGAGTAGTGCCCGCTCTTTCCACCATTAATGAATACCTGAAGTATCCTAACATTCCAAGTCGGTACTGAATGACAACCACAACTATGTTCTCATAGGCCACTAACGGGGATCCATCAAACATGCAAGCGCCGCCCATGACCAGAGCCCCTCCATGGATCCAGACCATTACCTATTGGTTTGCATAGATTGCGTTTGTCAGAAGGGTTGGGAAAGTTAACAATAAAGCATATTCGTAAGTCAAAGTGCAGTCCTTTAGTTTAGATGAGAGAAGCCGTTATTCAGTACTCACTGGAAGTTTATCTGATTCTGATCTTTGAGAAGGAGTGTAAACATTCAGATACAAACAGTCTTCTGAGACTCCTGTGGGTGTGAAATCCAACTTCACTGATTTTGCTATTATGGGCAGAATATCTGGGTTTTGAAGGCATCTAGAATACAGCAAGAGAAGGTACACTGTAAAAAAATGTTTGTTTCTTTAATGGTAACACTTTAATTAATAACACTTATGACACATTTGAAGCCTGGTATCTATTTTTTGTTGATCAGTTATGTACATTTGGGCTTCTTATTAAAATGTTTTTTTTTTTTTTAATTAATGTTATTGCATTATTTTATGTCACGTGTGTTACCATGTACCATGTAACCCTCTATATTAGTACATACTTCAAGTTGTGGAAAGGCTAATTTTGTCTCTTTTACTACTTTTACTATTATTATGATGGTTATCAGTACAATATACAGGTACAAAACAAATTTTATTACTTTAGATGTAATATTAAAGGGCACATCGCATGCCCATTTTCCACTAGTTGGTATGATTCTTTAGGGTCTTCATGAAATCTCTGCAACAGGTTGGTTAAAATTTCTTCAATGGTTGTGTAAAACAACACACTTTTACCTTGTCAAAAACATTTCTGTTTACAGCAACCCATTTCGGTGCACGTCTCTTTAAATGATAATGAGCTACTGCTTACTCCACCCCTCGCTTTCACTTTTTGTGTTCTTATGTTCACTTTTACATCTAACTACAAAACACCTGCATTGCTTACGAGACACTGTTGTCGCTACAGCTGCTCGAGCGCAGAGAAAATGGCAGACAGCGTACAACCCTGACGGTGGAAATATGCTAATGCAGTACACGAGGACAGTCCGTCAGCTGTCGTGGGTGGAGCCTGAGCAGTATGACATCATACTGCTCAGAAAATCAAAACAGCTTGTTTGAGACTGTTTAGGTTTTTTGGCGATTAAAAAAAGAGTTAATGTATTTTTATCATTGTAGGGTGATTGTGTACACATAGTGCCAAGACACATTTATATGCAAACACTACGTAAAAGTGAATTTAGCATCTGATGTCTCTTTTAACATTATATATGTTAAAAAAAACGGTTTAGTTCAGTTCTATATAACCAAAAATGCTGCTATATACAAGTTGTTTTTACCATAAATTTCACAGGTCTGTTTTTACAAAGTAAATATATAGTAATATAGTGGTAAACTAGTCATTTAATACAGGTCTACTGCGTGGCAGTTACTTTAATGAATACAGTCATACTCACATGGATGGGTGCTGGGTGGCATTTCTTATGCCCTCCCACCCCTGTACAGGACTAGGTGCAGCCAGGCGGAGAGGGCCAACAGGTGGCTGTGCGAAAGGAATGCCCAAATATTGCTCCACCACCTTTTCTGAGCCTTTAACTTTCATATATTGCCCACGAACACTGCCATGCTTCAGAACAACCACAGGCTGAGACTCTAAAAATACAAACAGAAATCTGACCCCTTACAGAAATGAACCATTATTATTGCAGTAAAAGTGTAGTAACCATGTTTTTTGGCGTATTGACTACCCTTCGTAAAACCACAGCTTTACTACAAATATCATGGTTAAACTATAGTTAGAATACCAAATTATTACCATCGTTCATTTGTAGTTACCATAGTTTATAGTAACCCTGTTTTTTTGGTTTTATTTGTATTAAAACCATGGTTAATTTTCGTAAGGGTAGTTCACTCAACAATGAAAATTCTGTTATTAATTACTCGCTATCATGTCGTTCCAAACCCGTACGACCGTTCATTTTCGGAACACAAATTAAGATATTTTCGACGAAATCCGAGAGGTTTCTGACACTGTATAAAAAAACAACGGTAATACCACGAAAGCTAGTAAGGAAATCGATAAAACAGTCCATGTGACATCAGTTGTTCAACCGTAAAAGAAAACAAAAATAACAACTTTATTCGACGATTTCTTCTTTCCCTCATCAGTCTCTGCTGCGCGTTCATGTGAGTACCTTAATTTGTGTTCCGAAAATGAACGAAGGTCTTACGGGTTTGGAATGACATGAGGGTGAGTATTTTCGTTTTTGGGTGAACTGTTACTCCAACGCCCATTCTTTAATACATATTCATAATAATTGTATATGTTCTGTTCCTGTCAGCTAACAATACTCCTTCAAAAATGTATAAAATACATAATTAAGTAAAATAGTATTTCACTGTGTAATGTTCAATATTATTTAAAAAGCAATATAATAAGATAATAAACTTGCCTGTCTGTACAGGGGCTGTCCAAACAGGCGCCAGGGTCAAGCACAGGCAGAGCAAAACATTTATCATAGCTGTTCTTTCGTTAAAGACGGATACAGATTCGAGCCACTCATGTAGTGAAGAGCTCACTAAACGAATGACTCACACAAGCTCAATTACAAAACACTGGCCTTTAACCTGATCCTACTTTACCCCCTTAAAAAAACAAATCAGCTGTTACATATGTACTAAGTGGAATTGTACTGAAGGCTGAGGAGAGAAAGTCCATTCTTTGTGTATATAATAATTGATCTCTGTATCTCTTTGTTCTGACATGTATGTTAGATTAAAGAGTTCTAACATCTTACATTTATTAGTGAAGTGAACGAAACATTTCAGATAAATCAAAATGTCATAGAAAAGTCATACTTTTTTATTCTCAGCCATTCCCCCATATGGATAATTTAATTTGCCTCCACAGTAAGTTCTCCTGTCAAAGCGGTTCATGCTGCACCCTGTGATAAAGTGTGTGTTAATGCAAATGGTAAAAGAGTGTCGCAGAGGCTCAGATTCTTTACAGGTAGGTTAATAATTCATGCCTTATGTTAGTTTAATTGAACAAAGCTACCAGGAAACTTGAAGGTTACAAAGCTGAGAAGTTAAAAGCTGTATCCAATGACACTCACTTAGTAGTTGGTTTCTGTCGTGTCTGTTTGATTAACTGTGGTGGCATACCGGTTAACAACCCTCAACCCTGATTTGGGTTGCTCACACAAAGATTGCAATTGAGAGACATTGGTCTAGAAACAGGGGAGGTACTGTGAAGTGATTGCAAAATAACAAAGAAGGTAAATGTGTAAATGTGGGTGCTTTTGTCTTTGAAATCCTATTTTCCATTGAATAAAAATACCTTTTAACTTTAGTTTATGTTAGTTCATTTTTTTATACAAGACGCTTTATAGATTATGCAACGTATATTATCATACTGCACATAAACTAGAAACTCAAACATCACAATAGTAATTTGTTATTATTATTATTTTTTTGTTTTATTACTAGCAGACGATTTATAATTAAAAGCTTAGACTTATGTATTTTTAAAATCTATGTACACTAATTATTTAGTAAACTAATTTCTTCTAAAATATATTTATTTATTTTATTTATTTTATAAATATATGTTTGCACTAGGCTTTTTTTATTTTATTTATGCATTGTTGTATTATGTCATTTATTGTCGTTTTGAGTGCATAATCCTTTTGCACAAACCAGACAGTTTGTTCTGAACCTTCTAAGAAATTTTAATGAATCGTGACGCAGCACAAATGTAGGATAATATTTTTTTTCTTTGCTAGCATTTGTGGTTGCCTCATATTTTCCAGGTTGTTGGCATATGACATGGTTGATGCATTTGTCTCATATTCAAATATTGTGGCCTGGGAGGAATGTGTCTAGTAGTTCATTACAACCATGGTGGCCTCTACTGTGAGGCATGAGATTAGCTTTTTTAGTTGGTCACTAGATGGAAGCAGTGAGTTTTTGAGGAGGTCACAGTGCCAGCATCTGTGCTATGAAAACTAACAGCATTCTTACTTTTTCTGTAATTATGCCATGACTGACAGCTATAATTGTAAGATTTTTGTAATCACCATCCACTGTTTACTTGGAGATGTTGGTCACGACCTCATTTAAAGTAGACAAATAGAATAAAATAATATTTATTGATTTTTGTGTGAGGGGAACTAGTGTTGCAGCAGCAAAAGAGAGTAGAACAATAAAAATGATCAAAATAATGAATGCAGAATTATATAAAACAGACAAGTAAGAATAAAAAAACCTAAGTAAAAAATAGATTGTGACCACAGAATAGTTATTATATAAATTGTTTTTTACATAAAAAGTACATTGACATTAACAACAACAACAATAATTTAATTTATTATTAATATTAAATAGAATGTGGTTGCTTTTATTATATATAATTTATGTAATTTAAAAAAATATATATTTTATATATTCATATTATAAATATTTACAATCATACAATAATAATTATTATCATTATTAATACTTTTATAGAATGTTAAATTTATCATCACTGAATTTATTAGAATATAATTTATAATAATAATTATCTATCTATCTAT
>JAHKKF010489609.1:2500-15815 GCA_019740295.1 Labeo calbasu | reverse complement strand
ATTCAAAATATAAATATTTTATAACAATGTAAATTATTTATTATTAACTTTTTATAAACTTTTAATTATTAACTTAATACATCCTTGGTGATTAAAAGTATTAATTTCTTAAAAAAAAAAAAGAAACAATAAAAATGTACTGACCCCAAACTTTTGAACGGTAGTGTATATATATAGTACATAAGTATATATAATTTATATAAGATTTTATATATATAATTTTTTTCTCTCATTTCCATTTAGTTTAAGTTGATGTACTAAAATACATAAAATTAAAATTAAGTAAAATCTAAAAAAAAAACAAAAATTTTCAAAAAAAATTATAAAAATTAAAAAATTACTTTAACTAATATCTTATGTAAATAATATGTAATTAATAAGTAAATAAATAAGTAAAATTATAAAGTAATCAAATTAAAATAAACTAAAAACTAAAACCAAAAAAAAAAAAAAAAAAACACTATGTAGACATACTAAAAAATTAATAAAAATTCCCAAAATTACTTCAACTTTAGCTAAAATCAAAATGAAAATAGATGACATATAAAACTAAAAATTCCAATATTGTATCAATGACTAAGCCAAATACACAAGCTAAAAAACAACAACTTACTTCGTACAGCTTGTGAGAAGGCCTTAACCCAGGCATACATCTTAATGAACTTGATGTAGTTCAGAATCTCATTCATCTTTTGAACACGCTGGTCAGTCACGGCTACTCCCTTCCTCCTAAAGTACGCCGTGAGCCTGGAGCTAAACATCTACAGACAAAACATTGTTGTTATTACAACGGAAATTTCTTTCGGAAAAACGCAACACTAATCACGAACCGAAAAGCTCACCATAGTGGGGTAGAAGAGGATGAACACGGCAGAGCCTAGAAGAGATGTCGGCCCCAACACGGATAAGTTGTATGCCATTCCGAGCACGGCCACCAGGGGGCCTCCAGCCAACAGGCTGCCCACGACAGCGGCCTCAAACATGCGCTGGCCGTCACTCGAACACATATTGATCAGCTACGGAAAAAAGCAGCACGTACTTCAGCAAGATGCTGCGAGATATTCGATGGACTACCATGAAATATATGCGGGCTTCACCTTCTTTTTCCTTCACTCTTCATCTCTTCACCATTCAACACTCTAGGATATCTGCTCCTAACCTTCCTAAATGTTCAATTCATTAATGCGAACCTCCTCACCCGTCCCTCAACACCGTACCTCTCCCATGCTCTTCTCCCGGAGGCTGCGTAGCCGCAGTATCTTGTGGAAGGCCATGGTCAGGACGGCTCCACGCAGGCGGGTGCCGGTGCGGTAGTTGAGCCCCCAGGTGAGGGCGAGGGACCAGGAGCGAATCAGCTCGGTGGCCAAGAGGCCCAGCACCAGCAGCAGGCCGTAGGGCAGGTCGGGTTCGCTCATCTGCGTGTACTCCAGCAACCGCCTCACCACAAACGCCTGCGGAGAGGGAGGACGAGCAAGGGGGCGACAGGACACAGCAGGCGTGACTGAGGATACAAACACAGCCGTGCACCAGCACTGCGATATCTACACTGCATGACCTTCCTCATCATAAATCATCTGATTACATCGTTCGGCAGAAAGAGGTAGAGGGATGCAGATCATTGTATGCTACGTGTGGGGCGTCATCATAAAATGCACGACTTCTAATCATTGGAGACAGTGAGGGAGCGGCAACGTCTACTGAGAGAGCATGTCAGCCTGTGTTCTAATAGTTTTTATTACCTTATGTGGCCCTTTTCTCTAGCCTTTGGAAAAGAACAAGAGAGACAATGAAACAGTACCGACAGTACCATCTGTGCGAGAGACATAGCAATGTGACATAATCATGGACATAATGCCCCTTGTTTGTGGATTCAAAGACTTTTTACCTACAGTCACATCAGGTTGGGGTACAGGATGGAGACGTACTTTTGTTTTAACACCTGAAAATTAATATCAATTAAATTAGTAGCAGAGTGTGCGCAAGCACAAAACACAGAAAACTTGAACAGCTGACACATTTCAAGAAAGTCATACAGTCGCACACACATACGCTCGCACGCACGCCGTTCTCAGATATCATGCACATACGCAGTCAAGGATATGCAGACATAAACTGGGAACACGGGCAAACCCATGTGGTTGAACACAGCTGCTAGATTTTATTAAGGTAACCTTGAATATTTAACCTTGAGAGTTGAAACATTCAGCAGTTTGTGGAAAAAAATGTACAAAGATGTTGCAAGAAGAACAACATGGATCAGGCAAATCAAGGGAAAAAAAAAAACAAAACACATTGACAAAAATCACATCTAGTTCCTTGAGAGTCCATTTGCGAGTTGTCATCGCTTAAAAGCTGTCCCATTTATTTTTAAATCGAGGTTAGTGGGGCAGCGATCCCTCCCTGAATGACGCACATCTTACAAGACCCATTTACACCACATAGTTGGCCGAAAAGGTGTCCGTGAAACTGGTCAAGAATCCAACACATTGAGGACAAGAGGTGCGGGTCTGAAAATGGCCTGTACGCTCACGAACCTCTCAAACTTGAGAGCGTTTCAGTCCAGAACGAGAAACCCCAGCAATATAGAAACCCCGCAAGTCCGTTTTCCGTTTGCTGGCATTTATCTGGAGAAGTCTGAATCAATTGTCCATTGGCATAAAAACTTGCCCGCATCCATCATCGGACATACATTGCATGAAAAAGGGTTACCCGACCTTTCAGACAATTTCTTGCTGGATCATTTCAATACACATGAGTTGTGAATAATTACAGAGATCAAATAAGAGAGGGGAAACAGAAAGAGAGAGAGAGAGAGAGAGAGAGACGGGCAGCAAACAGCATTAACTCTTGATCCAGCCCTGCATAAGAAACATGCCCTTACCTCCCAGGAATCCTCACCGGCTCTGCCTGCCGTGTGCTCTCCCCGCAGGTTAAACGGACACCCTGTGGAGTCTAAAGAATAGCCTCTGTCACATGTCGCACACATGGGGACCCAGCGACCTCTGACCCCTAACTCCAATCTGAACCCCACCACCCCCCCGACACCCACCTTCCTTTACAAACCACCCCTGCGCTCAGTCATCAGAGCAAGGACAGGTATCTCTTCAAGGAGATGTTCTACAGGGAGTTGCTAAATATAGACAACAGGGAGAAAAAGGCAGTTGATGATTAAACAGATTGAAATCCAGGTGTTTTGATAAGCCCGATTTTCTCCTAAAGGCTGAAGGAGACAGAGCCTTGCTGTGTCGCCCATGGTGGGACAGTGACAGAAGCTCTCCTTGAAGAAAGTGTTAGCCTATCCTCCTGATCTAAGGAGACTCTGTTTTAGACTATGCTTGTGCTACATGCAATGCCCCTAAACTTAAGTCGTACCCCAAATCTAGCATTTCACAGTGGACCGTAAGAACACAAAATACTTTCCTTATTATCTACCCGATAATAACACCACAGATATAAAACACCTGGTACCTGGAAAGCAAGAGACAAACAGAAACTTGCACAATCATAGAGCAGCAGTTTTTTTGAACAGGTGTAATAAATTTGTTTTTGTTTTTGGAAATGAAACTCTTGCGACTGAAACTGATGACTATGCTTGAGTCATTAATCTTTAGCGTTATTAAAACTACTGAGCATTTATGATTAAAGGAGTAGTTCACTTCATACTGTACTCACCCCCTTGTCTTCCAAAATGTTCATGTCTTTCTTTCTCCAGTCGTAAAGAAATTATGTTTTTTGAGGAAAACATTTCTCCATATAGTGGACTTCTATGGGGCCTTTGAAAGTCCAAAATGTCTCTAAATGATCCCAGCCGAAGAAGAAGCGTCTTATCTAGCGAAACGATCGTTATTTTCTTTTTAAACTTCAAATGCTTGTCTAGCTCTGCCTCCTCCAACTTCAAAATCATCCTACGTCGCTGCAGAAGTACCGACCCACTGTTTACAAAGTGAACTTGCAAAGAAGGTCAGACGGCCTTTACAAAAAAAAGGTAAAACAGCGATGTAGGACGATTTTGAAGTTGGAGGAGAAAATGAGACGGGAGTTTTTCAATATACTGTCTTGAACTGGAATACACAGAGTACGCATGCACATGGCAGACCTAGATAAAATGAGCATTTGAGGTTAAAAATTATAGAAATGTTTGGGTTTTTTTAGAAAATGACTGATTGTTTCACTATATAAGACCCTTATTCCTCGACTGGGACTGTTTAGAGGCCTTTGAAGCCGCATTTAAACTGCATTTTGGACGTTCAAACTCAAGGGCACCATAGACGTGCACTATACGGAGAACATTCCTGAAATGTTTTCCTCTAAAAACTATTTCTCTACGAGTTAAAAAAGGCAGACATGAACATCTTGGATGACAAGGGGGTGAGTACATTGTCTGTAAATTTTTGTTGTGGAAGAGAACTACTCCTTTAATAATGTACGGCCTTAATTAATAGACTTGCTTAAAAGTGAAGTGTGTCACTTCTGCACAACTCGCAGCACCAAACAGAACAGAAAAACACAGTGCGCTGGCAGTCTAACGCCAATAGAGTGCAACAGTTGGGTTGCGGAAGAAAAAAGCTATTTGTTTTCTCCAGAGGGGAATTGACTTTTAACAAATTATAAACCTTTAAAGACAGACTTACTGTGAGCTACAAGGTTGTTAATTAATGGTATATGTGACTCTGAACCACAAAACCAGTCATAAGTAGCATGAGTATATTTGTAGCAATAACCAACAATACATTGTATGGGTCAAAATGAACAATTTTCATTTTATGCCAAAAATCATTTGTTCCAGGAAGATATTTTGTAAATTTTCTACCGTAAATATATCAAAACTTAATTTTTGATTAGTAATATGCATTGCTGAGAATTTCATTTGAACAACTTTTAAGGCGATTTTCTCAATATTTTAATTTTTTTGCACCCTCAGTTTGCAGATTTTCAAATAGTTGTATCAAATATTTCAGATATTGTCCAAATCCTATCATCAATGGACAGCTTGTTTATTCAGCTTCCAGATGACGTATAGGTCTCAGTTTCAAAAAAACTGACCCTTATGATGGTTTTGTGGTCCAGGATCATATATGCTTTTATTGAAGACATCAGTTTGCATTATTTCAAGAATCCTGTTTAAAAGTGGAATTCCTGGTGAAAACTACATTACCCATGATGCTTTGCAAAAATGTCCCCAAACAAATAGTTGCGGTTAGCAAATTGCAACAAAAGATCTTGCAGGGAAAACCCAGTCCCATAAAGCACCGCAAACGACATAAGCAAAAGGACCTCACAAAGTGTCAAAATACTATACTTTTCGATTATGATTTGCAGTGCTTCATGGGATTGTAGTTTTTCCCCCTCACTAAAACCATTAAGTACACAGTTCTGTTCTTTTGTATGATTTTCTAATATTTTTTTGCTTTACTTAAAAAGTTTGCAATGTTGTAATTCACCTCAGTGCTTGTTGTTTTGTTTCATGGCTTACCCTTTTTTTAAAATCCCTATGGGGAAAATTTTATGGAAAAAATATGTCTGAAACCAACACAGCTGAAAAAGTGGGCGGGCACTACTGCATTCTATGTCTGAGATAATGTTGTCACATCCGACACAGTTGGGCAGCTCAAATGTTATGCACATCCATTTGGTGCCATTAGTGGCGCAGATATGACTTCAATAACATAACATCTAAATTATAAAGTTACCCTATTTTTGTGACACGAAAGTCAGATTACTGGGCAAAAAGCAGCAGACAAGCTGTATAATACTCTTTTGGTCTTGGCACAAGTCATCATTAAGGCACTTTATAAATAGCACTAATTGTTAAATGGTTTTGGGAGCCACACTGGAAACACCACAGAGGTAAAGCAGATCACTTCTGAGGCCCAGTGACAATGTAACACACTTTTCATTCCCCATCTGAACACTCACCTGAGCATTTGAGGGGGGGCAGGATTTGATAGGTGGGTCTACAAAGCTAATAATACACAGAGAGACAGATAGAGCAAGAGCGAGAGAGATAGACAGAGGGAAAAGACACTAGAAAGACACAACAGAGCTGAGATGGTGTTACTTACTGGGCCACTGAAGCCTGCGAGTTGAGTAACCATAAGGCAGAGGATGGACAGCAGCAGACGCGTGCGGCAAAAATGCCAGACCACACGACCAAGAGACGCCCCGTCCCCTCGTGATCTGACTTCTTCATCCCACAGCCCGGCCAGCCTGTGGAAATAAGGTTTAACCTAACCATTTACATCAGGTCTGAGAAGTACCACTTTAATAGCATTCGATTTGGACATGCATCATGCCAGTGCAATGGTATTCTTTGAAGTACCTTGCAGTATTACAGCGCATTAACCATTTGATACATTAGTACCATTTATACCTCTGCGAGCCTTGAATTGCATTTTACACATTTGGTCGGATCATAAGTCGTAAGTCATATACGTATCAGTACTGACCGGCGACGATTGGCCTCACAACTCTCGAACTGCGACACGGCCCAGATATCCTCCAGAAACAGCTGACCCTTCTTATGAGCCAACACTGCCAGTGAGGTCAACCAGTTAAATGTCATAAAAGAGAAGAGGCCGGCGTTGTCCACTGGATGCTGATACCTGTGATGACACAACGAAAAACGGGACGGGAGAAGAGACAAGAGACGTGGATTAGTCTCTAAGCTGCAGTATTTTAATTCAGTGCAATTTGGTCTATTTTATTAGGGTCACCCAGTGTGAGTCCCATGTGCCTTTCTCAGGGACACAGTGTATGTCTCGTAAAACTGTGTCATTTGAGCTTAATCATTGACGTATCACATTTTAATAGGGTTGTAATTCTACCTAAATGTGGCTTTTGTTGCAATTCAACACAGAAATTTGTACTAAGGCTGGGATGACAACACCGATTTCTCTATTCTGTTATTAATTACACACCCCCATGTCGTTCCAAACCCGCAAGACCTTCGTTCATCTTCAGAACACAAGTTAAGATATTTTTGATGAAATGCAACAGAGAGGATGACTTGCAATTCTTTGTCCAGCCTCATTATTTGAACCAGAATATACAGAAGATGAACTAAGAGAGATGGACATTCTAACGTCACAACATCAGCTCTTGCATCAACAGCACCACACAAGCGAATTACGGAAAAAAAGTTGTTATTTTTGTTTTCTTTAAGCACAAAAAGTATTTTCATAGCTTCATAACATTATGGTTGAACTACTAAAATCACATGGACTATTTTAACAATGTTCTCAGGACCTTTCTGGGCATTGCTGTCTATGTAGGGTCAGTAAGCTCTTGGATTTCATCAAAAATATCTTTATTTGTGTTCTGAAGATAAACAAAGGTCTTACGGGCTTATTGACAATTTTTGGTGTGAACTATGTCTTTAAATCCCAAGAATCTATATTTTAGTCTATGCTGTTTTCATGTAATACATAAACAACTCTTTATAAAACAATAATTATTGGGTAACTCTCATCCAATAATAGTAAAAACTGCAAGCTTGTGAACTGAATTTGCATTGTAACTTGCATTTTGTGTCAACACCCAGTCCTAGTTTATACTGCACGTTCACGTCTCTTCTGTCGTCTTATTTTGGTGCCTGAATCAAATCTTCAATAGAGAATCACACTCAAGTTAACTGACTAACTTTCTGATTCTTCAGTGTAAATCACTATTGATGTTTTCTGCTCAACCAACCCTGTTATGCCCTGAAATTTCACCTCCTTTAAAAATAATCAATATTTGAAAGAAAGTCTTTTTGAGCATTTTAAGTACATGGTTCAAGCAACATTTAGTTTCCTTTAAACTGTTTGTTATGTTTGCCCTTATTTTAGTCTTGTTTAAAACTCAACAATTCTTCTCTCTTGGGACAAAATATTGAGGCATTTTAACTTTAAATCTTCACTTCCGGCCAAAATACAAGTTCATAATCCATAACACCGTTGTGTCACACTGTTTTTACTTGTAAACGGTGCTTGATCTGTGCATATTTCTCTCCTGATCCAAACAAGGCAAACTTTTACCAGACTTAGCAATATTATGGACAGACAACTGGTATTTTAGCAGAAAGCAATGGTTTAAAGATAAAATCCCTCAATGATCGATTTGTTTCTTACAAAAGCAGTTTTTTATTATTTCCCAAGATGCTAAGTGATTAGAATTGTGGACTGGAGTTGCGTGGAAAGCTAGTAAATTTCAGCAAATGAATTTTTTTGGCTGAACTATTCCATTAAGTCTGTTATTAACGGCTGACTCTGTAATCTATTCAAAATGTTCAGTTTGCCAGCATTTATTTTAGAAAATGCTTCTACTAGCATCTACTGAGCCTTTGATATTTAAGCGCCTGACTTTCAAATTACCTTCAAATTTGAGAGCCTGACCTTTTTACCCATCACGATTAGCTTACTGAAATGAAAGGCACAATGTTCAGTAACATTAATACGTACTTGCTGGTGGAGCGGATTGGCTTGAGTACACAGACACTGTGGTGGTATTTGCTTCTCCCGACTTCATCCTCCAACTCTTTTGCGTCAGCAGCATTGCCCCCATCCAATGAGAGGCCACCCTCAGCTCTCGCTGCCGTTTCAAAAGCATCCTGGGAGAAACATAAGCAGATCAGGTGCGGTTCAGCTGCCAGCTTTGTTTTTGAGTGTGGCTTATCAGCACTTTTAAATGGAAAGATGTGACAATGCAAAAAAATGTTGACAGGAAATGAAAGAAGACATGTTCGTCAGCATGTATTGGGCAAGGACAAATATAATCAGCGAAAAAAAAAAAAAAACTGAGGAAGGAAACCAGTCAGACTCCTATAACCACGCAACCCATAATGCCTAATAATGCCTTGGGGAAAAACCACAGCGTCATGCGAAAAAACATCAAGTCCTGTGCTGCACGTGGTCTTAAACACAGACAGCTGATAAAGCCTAAAACTGTAAATTCCACTCACGTTTAAGTCATATGTCTTGGCTTTACAAATAACAAGCAAAATAGTTTAGACTGTTTAAGGCAGGGGTCACCAGACCCAGTCCTGGAGGGCCAGTGTCCCTGCAGAGTTTAGCTCCAACCCTAATCAAACACACCTAAACCAGCTAATCAAGGTCTTACTAGGTATACTTGAAACTTCCAGACAGGTGTGTTGAGGAAAGTTGGAGGTAAACTCTGCAGGACACTGTGGTTTAAGACACTATAGGTGAGGCCTTGTTGACTCTACACTAATATGCTTTTAAAAATGCATCGTTTTCTCTCTGTTTTGGCCTTCCATCCACACAGAGATGGCATTTCAATGAAAATGAAGCTTTTTCCAAAAAAAAAAAAAAACCTCTCCAAAGTGGATAAATTAGAAAATTCTGCATTGTAGTGTGGACTGTGGAAACTAAAGTATTAGAAAACGATGACGCATTTTTAGTCAGGTGACACATATTGTACTGACTGATATCTGTGCTTATGTGGGTATTGTGCCTGATATGTGCTATTCACCTTCACTAGATGCAGTACTTTGTACACTCTTCAAATTACATTCCTGCAAGGATGACAGAAAATTCACATGCAACTGCTGTTCTGTGGCAAAACAAGAGGGCATTTGCTGTTTAGACCAAACAAATAATGGTGATTAAGTGTGACCTGGATGCATCACTGAATGGTGAGATATTCTGCTAAATAGAATGATCCTGAATAAGATTAAAAATGTAACTAATGGATATCACCACACTCTCATCACCAGGGGTGCACAGAAATTTTGGCTGCTGAAAATTATCAGCCAAAATGGTCATTTTTAGATTTCAGCAAAGAGAGAAAAACTGCTGTAAATATGAGCCGAAAATATGTCACTTCACACTGCCAGCAGCATTCAGCGTGCAGGTTTCACTCTCCCTCTTGTCGTAGTTACTGCGCAGTGTGACACTCCGCTCAATATTCCATTGAATGCGAGTTCCACTCATCTGCTTAAATAACGCG
Source organism: Labeo calbasu (assembly GCA_019740295.1). NCBI lineage: Eukaryota > Metazoa > Chordata > Actinopteri > Cypriniformes > Cyprinidae > Labeo > Labeo calbasu. The sequence goes on along the minus strand of JAHKKF010489609.1, from coordinate 5,870 downwards.
CTGACAGGAAATTTCTATGTAGTATACTTGTTCCTGTTTGCAATAGCACAACTGTGCTGTAACATGGCAGCAGCGCTGGTAAAATGGCAACACTCTCGTGACGCTATGCTCTGCCTTAAGGCGACTCTGTTAATAACAGCTTTCTACATTATTTGGATAATTACTCAAAAAAAAAAAGGTTTTAACTGATTCTGTTGCATAGAACTGAATAAAGATAACATACTGACATTTAATATTAACATATTTTCTGTCCAATGTTATTGTGTTGCTTTCAATAGATTGTGTGTGCTTTTTTTAATTTAGCATTATTAAAATTATTGAGTTAAATTAAAAAGTCATACAAAATTATTTTTAAATTATTATTTAAAACATTTTTGGTTTCAGACAAGAATTCTCATTTTGGAGCATCCTTAATCACAACACATAAAGAAAACTGTGTGCATTATGGTACATTCACACGGGGCATCTACGTTAACGTTTCTCGTTTACAAACTGTATTGTGGATCTGTTGTGTCATGCCACTGGCACTGCTCGCGGCAGAAGTTGAACGCATTGCAATGTAGGCGTCGGCCAATCAGATCGCCTTATGCAAATACCCTAGCACAGACATTAGCCAATCACGTTCATCAGGGGTGGGCTAAGGGGGCTGAATCCTCGACTGTTTTCAGGAAAGCCTCTAACAATTTTTATTACCATGCTTTGCATGCATCAGGATTGAGTTTTCATGCACATTAAATTGTTTTTCTATTAAACCAGCACTTAAACAGCAAAATGCAGCTGCTTCTGCTCTTTAACTTATAGCAACAATATTGATTTTTAATCATGGTAATACATGCGCAGACTTTCTAGGACACACACACACATTTAGAACGATTATATGAATAGATTGGTTACCATTTAGTATGGTCTGTGGCAGACTTTACTAAGTGCCAGGGCAACAAAAGTTATTTTATTTTGTGAAAACAGTTCTAAATAAAGCCATGTTGTGCATCTCTGCACACAGCTGTGTTTCGCTCATAGACTGGAAAAAAAAACATGGACATAGTGTCTGGGACATTTCTGAAGAGCATTTTAGAATTCCAAAGTGGGTGAAGCTGGCTGTTGCCATCTTTGCAGTGTGTAACCATGTGTCAGTGGGCAAAGAGGCAGGATGTGGGGGAACCGGTTGCTGAAATCACACCCGCCTAGCTCGACAGTGGTGACAGTGGTGGCAATCCACCTGTCACTCAAGTGGCTACACTCTTAATAATGCAGAACTTTAAGGCTTAATATAATTTAAACAGAAAAAAAAAAAAAAAAAAAAAAAAAAAATCGCCCCACTCACAGTTGTCATGAAGAGCACATAGCTATATAGACCAAAAACACTTTTTGTACCCAGCTGTAAACATATTTTTTTTCTGTTGTAAAGACTCCTAGACTCCTATTTGGAGCCAGTCTCCAACTCTCTGTATTGGTTTCAAGAGAGACTGGAAGGTTGCCGCTTGGTTTTATTACTGAATGAATTTGCCTTTTTTGATCGCTTTGAATCAGTGATTCACTGACCCATTCATTAAAACGGTTTCTTACTTCGTTCCTAAATGAATCAGCCATTTTGAACGAATCAATTAAATAAATGAGTCGACAAATAAGTCATTAGGACAGTAATCTCATTTCTAAAAGCATCATTCTATTTTTTTTCTATCATTTCATATATTTTGTGTTCTAAATTTTATATTTAATACTTTAATTTCATATTATTATTAAAGCAATTTGTAAGTGCAAATTATAATGAATCATACTTGTCTGTCATAAAAAATAATATCTAAAACCACTTAGCCAATGTAACTTTTCTGCATAGACTATTTTATTTGAAATGTATCCTGTGTATTCTGGTACATAACCTAGAACCACTCCTGGCGTTCATGCAACACCAGAAAAATAAAGTGACTGGCTGTTGTCACTATGACAGTCACGTCAGCACCAAACTTCAGATACGGTTCGTGTGAATGAACCATTACACATTTACGAAAAGTATGCAAATACTCTTCTCATTTTCTCATTTAAATATGCAAATGAGGCACTACGTAATTAAATATGTTGTAATTTGCATATACTTCCAGAAAAAACATCAACACTGACTGGATAAATCCAGGTTCAAAGTTATTATTTAATTTTGCGGACACATTATTATAGTATTGAATTATATTATAGTATTGAAGTGGGAAATATGGATATCTTTTTTTCATTCCATAAATCATAAACTCATGTCAACAGCTAGAAATAAATATAAATTATAACCATATTTTTACAAATAAAATTTAAATCCGGTGAATGATATATGAACATACCCCTTGGTAAAAACCTTTAAAACATAGATAGGAATAAAACTGTAAAGTTTAGTGTATGTAAGTGCTACAAAAGTGTAGAAAAACTCATTTTGAGAAAATGCACTGTAATTGAAATCAATATATGTAAATAAATAAAGTGTAAAAAAAATAAACACGTAAATTTGTATTTTGGATGTTTTCTTTCCTCTAGTCTGAAATAAAGACGCACATTCATGAGAGAGTGGCGTTCCAGCAGATGAAGTAGGACGTAGGCGGTGAAATTATGCTAGTCTCGCACGAAAAGGAAAAGGACCAGCCTGCTCTTGGCTCATAACGAAATTCTTAGACATTTTTCTTTATAAATCCTTGTTTTATACTTCTAATTTGTGACCTGTGTTTTGTTTTGCTCTGTTCTCTGTGCTTATGCATTTATCACAGAGAATGTGTGTACGACAGCTAACGGAAGCTAGAGATTACGGTTTATAGTTTTAAACATGGATTTTTTCTTACACAAATGTGCTGTTTGGAGTACTTTTTATGATGGATGGATGCACTTTATTTTGCTTCAAAATCCTAACCGCCATTCACTGCTATTATAAAGCTTGGATAAGCCAGGACATTATTTATATAACTCCAATTGTATTCGTCTGAAAGAAGAAAGACATATAAACCTGGTATGGCTTGAGGGTAAGTAAATCATGGGGGAATTTTCATTTTTGGGTGAACTTTCCCTAAATTAAAATGTACTTGTAACACTTCAGCTTAGGGATCAATTCTCACTATTAACTAGGTGCTTATTAGCATGCATGTTACTAGCATACTGAGTGTTTATTACTTACAAAGCACATATTAATGTCCTATTCTGCATGAACATATTTTAGATCCCTTAATCCTAACCTTAATACCTAAACTTAACAACTACCTTACTAACAAAACAACAAATTAGGAGTTTATTGAGGCAAAAGTCATAGTTACTAGTTAGTAAATAGTAAGAATTGGTCTCCAAACTAAAGTGTGACCAGTGTACTTGACCCCACATGCAGCTGCACACTGCGACATGTGCC
>JAHKKF010489602.1:0-10285 GCA_019740295.1 Labeo calbasu | reverse complement strand
GAAAACGCTAGTGTGGACAGAGAGGGTTTTAAAATGAAAACTCCGTTTTAAAATGTATCCAGATTAATGTAGACATAGCCTGAGACGTGCAACAGTTCTGCTGTGGCAAATATGATGCAGAGCAGGGATCACCACACCCGGTCCTGGAGGGCCAGTGTCCTACAGAGTTTAGTTCCAACCTTAATCAAACACACCTGAACCAGCTAATCAAGGTCTTAATTGGTATGAAACTTCCAGGCAGGTGTTTTGAGGCAAGTTGGAGCTAAACTCTGCAGGACACCAGCCCTCCAGGATCAAGTGCGGTGACCCCTGAAGCAGAGCAACAACTCCGCAAATGAGGTTATGTACTGAAATTCAAGATACTGGTGCATAGGAAGTTGATATTATTTTAAACACAATATCATATTTTTTGCTCCATTTTTTCAGAAAACATATTACCTTTGAAGCCACAGCAGAACTGTTGTGTGTCTTAGAGCAACACAGTAATGTTTAGTTTCTACAAGAATCCGCGTTTTGAACAAATCGTGTGAACCAATGATTCAAAGGCCCATTCATAAAGAGAGCCATTTACTTCATTTCTTAATAATCAGCCGTTTGAACGAATGGAATGAATTACTCATAAAGACACCTGCTGGCAGATTTAGTTTCTTATTTAGAGTATAATTTCATTAAAAAAAAAACAAAGAAAAAAAACAATAATAATAAAATAAAAGCATTAAAGGGATAGTTCACCCAAAAAAATTAAATTCTGTCATCATTTACTCACCCACATGTCGTTTCAAACCTTTTTTTGTGGAACTTTTGTATGAATAAAAAATACTGAGATATTTTTCAAATTATTTTCTTTTATGTTCAATAGTTTACATTAGGCCGTTGCAGCCTAAATGTTTATGTGTAATACATTTTACGTTAAATTAAATTGAATATTTCTTTCTAAAGCTACAATTTATAATGTCTACTTAAAAACGTTTTCAGTTGACTCAAAAATAGCTTTAAATAATCTTTTGTGTGTATTTTCACAGTCCAATTTATTTTGTGATTAATTCGATTAATTAATCAAAACATCATGTATTTAATTAGATTAAAAATTTTACTTGACTGACAGCACTAATAAATATGTTTGAACAAACTCGCTCCACAAAACTGAATGAGAATGATAATATAAATGCAGAATTGCATGGTAAATTGCAATGAACAAACACATTTTCTCTCTAGCAGTATCTCAGCATTTGGTGCTCTGCTTCAGCAACACATAACCAAACGGTGAGGTGAAAAGGTTATGTATTATTACACCATATCTCTATTTAATCAGTAGGGAAAAGCAATCACATTCATTGAATGCTGTATCTGAAGCCGGGGATCAGTCCTGCCTGCCACTGAAAGCATGTGGGATTTGGCGCTCCGACCTATTTCTCAGAGTCTGATCCACAATCTGTAGTGTGACGGTTTTTGATCCCCACTCAGGCAAACCAACAACAAATGACACACATGAACACCAGCAGTCAAGGACATCCAAGAGCCCCAGTGTGTAACTTGGCATCAGGGAGCGCTATTGTATGTTATTTTCCCATCTTTACTTCAGAACAGCATACACAAATCTGAATATATTTCAGATGTACATTAGTCACTATGAAATGGTCTATTTTCTTTTAGCTGGCACAACGAAGATATAATATTACACTTAGCTTATCCATAGCCTACCATTTTATTTTTTCCAAAAGAGTGGACGCAGTCATTTGTAAATTTTATGGGTCTGACTTCTGGTCTCATCGAGCTATTTTTAGCTGTAAGAAATGCGCTTTTGCTGCTGCAAGCTGGTGTGTCTTAACATATTATTTTAATATATCATCTTAATTATGAACACACTGTGTGTAATGCGAACAGTTTTACCGTTTACTGCACGTTATTCCTCTCGTTATTTCCCACCGGAAGTCTCGCCCAGAATAAATTAATAATAACAAAGCTAGTCTGTAAACTAAAAACAGTAAAATTTGTATAACTGAGATAAAAACATAGTAATGAAGAAAAGAATTTCAAAATATCTCACAGGTGAATCGCTTTTTGAACCGTTCTAAGGAATCGTTTTACAAAAAGGAATCACACTTAAAAGAACTGAATCACTTTTGGATCCGTGCGAACGAACCGATTCACTAAAATAATCAGGTGAATCGCTCTTGAACCGTCGAACACAACCGATTCACTAAAATAAATAACCCATAGGTCCCATAGGTGAATCGCCATTTGAACCGCCTGAAGGAATCGATTCCATCGATTCATTTTCACACAGAGAGGCAGCAATAGGAAGACTCGGAAAAGGCTTTATTCAGTATTTACATGGATAACAAACGAACGAACGATGAAATCAGTATTTGGACTGTAAAAAAAAGTATATTTGCAACCTCATGCTAATGCAAATTTAACTCAACACGAGCCATGAACCTACTTGCTCTAAGATCTTTTATTTATGAGTATTGCAAATAGGCTATAGAAATATTAGCGCTGTGTCAGTATGCAGACTGACTCTTCATGCCCACATGGTGAGGGTGTGTGTGTAGTCTGGCAGAGTTTATGCCCTTTAAATGGTTCATTAAAAATGCATCGTCTTCCTCAGAGAGCCGGTAAGATTTCTGTAGACAGAGGAGACCGGATATCACTTGTTGGCAGGGATGATTGACAGGTTGTCTGACAGCTTTTTCTTTCTGTTTTATTCTGCGTCACACACTATTCAGTGTTTGTGAACTCTTTGAGGTACAGAGAAATGTATTATCCAGCAGAGTTTTTGCTAATATCTTAAGATAAAATCTAATTAGGAAACAGCAGCTCACTGAAAGATTAGCCTACTTAGACTCTGAATGACAAAACTTTTAATGTTTGTGTGAAAAATTCCTTTAGAAAGATGCATGAAAAATGTCTCCTGGTTCATTGCTTCCCTCCTACATGTTTCCTATTTTCTTGGGTAATTACTTGAACTCGGTGATGATTACTCACTGAGATTTTGAAACTGGGTTCATAAAAAACATCTTCCTTAAAAGAGGGTTTGCACTTACGTCATGATTTGGTCAGTTACCTGGATACGCTGCCATATTGGCGATACTTGGATGTAAACAACAGCATGGATTGCACTGTCAATGTACTACTGAACACGTTGTTCTGCTAATTTATGCTGTCTAAAACATTGAAAAATTGTGTGGAAGCTGCTAAATCATATAGAGAAGTACTTAGTAAGCAGAAAAGAGGACAATATTTTGACAAACTAAAGTTAATAGGTGGTAAAGATACGTATTAATTAAGATATTAGCTTAATATTTTACCTACCTGACTGGAAATGATAAGAACAAACACGAATGTTGTCAAGATTCTTGCCCTGGAAATCCTGGTTCAGTCTGGCCAATCACAAACACCTTTTGTTCCTCAAACAGTTTGCAATCTTCTCCTTGATTTATTTTTTTTTATAACTTTTGGCAGTCTATAGTACTAAGTAAGTGTTTTCCTGGTCCGACCGATTAGTACAGCCCAAAACATGACAACAACTGGCCATTTTCAGCAGTAATAATCAGCAAAATATGTAAGTTTCATTCGATTCAGCGGCGCCGTTTACATTCAGTGCTGCCAATATGGTCGATTGATGATGTGTTGTGAAAACACTCTATTGCAGACAGACATGATGTGATTTTAATTGATTTACTGCTATTAAATTAATATATTAACAAATCCCAGGTGCAAGCAATTTTCTGTAAAACATCTTTCCTTAAAAGAAATGAAAATGCAATTATGTAAAGTATCATGCTTCAGAAACATTCTCCTGTCAGGGTTATTATTATCATTAAACTAACCATTAATTATCAACTAAAACTAACCATGAAAAAACTTTTCATTAATTGAAATAAACATTAACCAAAATAAAATATAAAAAACTTATTTAATTTTAGATAGTCACCAAGGTATTTCTCATTTTTGTTTAACTAACTAGGACTAGGCCTTAGTTAAATTAAGACATTTAAGCAGCTTTTATAAAAATGCCTACATTTTGCGTTACAGGTGCATTAGCGGTGTGCATCTTGAGACATAATGACACTGACATATTTTAAGATATGTAATAATTTGACAGTAATAATTTATTAATAAAATAAAATAAATAAATAAATAAAATATTAAATAAATTTATATGTAATAATATTTTAAGATAAGAAATAAACTAAACTAAACCTAAAAATATGGGTTTAGTTAACATAACAAAAAAAAAGACAAATTAAAAAGACAAAAAAAAAACCACTAAAACCTTAATAAACTAAAATGAAAATGGAAAATATATAAAAAGTCATTTAAAACATTAACAGAAACTTTATTAATGATGCTAAAATAAATGACATATTTTGTAGATGCACAAGAAATATAAATAGAGTACAATTTTGTGGAAAATAATACATTAATTATATATTCCATTCACGTCCAGATTTTATGCTGGTAAAATGATTACATTATGTATGTATATACATTTGGCTGCGCTGACAACATGGCAAATGCTACATTAATTAGTTTCTCACGAAACTTTATACTTCCACAATACAAACAATACCATTTTCCAGCTGATTACATAATGACTCAAGCCTCTGGATATTAATGGTCAGATTTTATTTTGTCTTCTGTACGGTTTGAATTTAATGAGATCAGTCGTCCCAGAGTTTAATTAGGCCAGACAGAAACAGCTGCAGGAGGTTGAGCTCAACGGCAGCCTCTGGAAACGCAAGCCTCTGCCAGGCCTTAACGTCGCTGTTTAAAAATATCTGACACCCACGCTACCTGACAGTCCCGTCAATAACTGCCATTTATCATCCATATCTGCCTGCTTTCATTTAATTACTGCAATGAATCTAATGCAGAGCTGCAATCTTGGACCTCCTTTATCCATTTACTGTGAGTTTCTTTACAGCTTCGGCTGGTTCTGAAAGCATCCTGCAGATAAAAGAATAATGGTTTTCTTAGAGCAGAGGCCTACAATGTCAAGGTCAGGGGTTTGATTCCCAAGTAACACAAATCTTGATAAATATGTTTAACTTGAATTGCCAAAAGTGTCTGCCAAATGAATAAATGCACATGTAAATCTGGATAAAAATACACACAAATTTCACACACATACTAATTAGATGCATATTTCATAAATATGGCATAAACATCTTTTCTGCATTCAAATAATTATAAGCAGAAGTGGAGAAAATTTAGCATTTTATCACTTACTCACCAGTAGATCCTCTTTAGTAAATGGGTGCCGTCAGAATGAGAGTCCAAACAGCTGATAAAAACATCACAATAATCCACAAGTAATCACTCCAGTCATCAGTTAACCATTGTTTATGGCCAAAATACCAGTTTAAAATCCATAATAGTGCTCCCTCCAATGAGTTTGAAGTGTTTTTAGTGTGTTTTCACTTGTAAATGGTGCTTAATCTGTGCATATTTCTCTCCCGATTTAGACAAAATGACTTTTTCACTAGAGAAATCAATATTATGGATAGAGAATTCATATTTTCAGCCATAATGGTTCACATAGGTTTACTGTAAGTACTTACATCAGCTGTTTGGACTCTAATTCTGACGGCACCCATTCACTGCAGAGGATCCATTGCTTTCTCTAATTTCTCCAAATCTGTTCTGATAAACTGTTCTTCATCTTGGATGGCCTTTTTCAGCAAATTTTCATTTTTTGGGGAACTGTTCCTTTAAAATCAAATGTGCTTTCTCAGTTTGAACAGGCATGACACTTCTGGCATCAAAGTCGGTTTGGCTGCGCCAGAGACATGTTTGAACAGATCGTGATGATTGACACTCTGAGAAATTGTCCTTCTGCAGTGTTTATTGGTGGTATCGTTCAGTGATTGCTGTGAATGACAGACAGAGAGCCATGCTTGCGATCACATGACAGTACACCTGCTGTCTGAGGCACAGCGTGAAGTCTTTCATTTCCTGTCACTTGACGTTGTCTTGTTTTATTTTCCTCAGGGTTCCTGCAGAGAAGAGTCTTGAGCATGTACATTTGTTCAGTTTAGCATGGCCTGCCTTATCTAAAAAGCAAACAAAGTGAGGTTGCTCACAGGCTGAACTTCAGAGTCTGTTCAATATGGATGCCGGACTCTGACGTAAACTTGTGGTAAATGCAAGGATGCGTAAAATCATAATTTACATACATCTGCGACAGAAGCATTGCCCTTAGAATGACTACCAGCACTGTATACATAATTAAACTCTGAACTGGACCTATATACAGGACCGAGAACGGGTCAGTATCCTGTGGCGTGCATGTGTTGAATTCACTCACACTCATGAATAACCTTGCAGTGCTGGAACTGACCTTTATAGTGACCTTTATTTCTGCTGTCACACTAAATATTCTCTTATAGTTCCTCAACATCTCCACTGGTCCTGTATGTCCTGATAGTGTAACATAAAATGTGACCCTGGACCGCAAAACCAGTCTTAAGCAGCATGGGTATATTTGTAGCAATAGCCAAAATTACATTGTATGGGTCAAAATTATTGATTTTTCTTTTATGCCAAAAATCATTAGGATATTAAGTAAAGATAATGTTCCATTAAGACATTTTGTAAATTTCCTATCATAAATATATCAAAACTTATTTTTTGATTAGTAATATGCATTGCTAACAACTTCATATGAACAACTTTGAAGGCAATTTTCTCAATATTTAGATTTTTTTTTTTTCGTTTTCAGATTCCAGATTTTCAAATAGTTGTATATTGGCCAGACATTATCCTATTCTAACAAACCACACATCAGTGTGAAAAAAAAGCTTATTTATTCAACTGTCAGATGATGTAGAAATTTTAGATTGACCCTTATGACCGCTTTTGTGGTCCACGGTCACAAATGTGATTTAAGATGGTTAATGCATCAATTGACTGTCAGATAATGACACACAGCGCCTTCTAAAGGACAGACGTTTCTTTGCATGACTTTTAGTACTAAAGTGGTGCATGCAGAGCGTTTGGATTCATTTCAGCTCAAAAACCTTGCAGTTCTTATAAAGTATTCTATGAGGCATCCATTTGTAATGAAGGTCACATTAAAACTGAATTGGAAGCTGTTAACCATGCCTTCAAATTTTATATTTGCTACTTTCTTTTATGTGTAGACATTCATTTATAATTCATATTTTTATAGTGTGTCTTTTTCAATCAAGATATAATTTCATAACATTTTGGAAAGCGTCTTAAAATATTACGTAATTCCGTACATCTTCTGCTCTAGCTTGTTTACATATCTACAAACTCATTGTGTACTATAAATATTGTTAGTGTATAAATAATTTTTTTATGAAACTTTGTTGTTTCCTGTTGAAGGCACAGTGTATAATAATATGATACAAACATTTTATAGTAATTTGGCATAGCATACCTATTCACTTAAACGCTTTCACACGGCAGATCGCAGCTTTAACGAAACGCGTTTGGTTCCTCACGGGTCCCCGTCAAAGCGGAAGTGTCTCCATGCTATATTTGACACTCATTCATACAAATGTAGTATCATGTATTATCTGTTCAGTGGGTGAAGTGCAGTAAAAACTGTCTGAAGATGTTGCGCAGAAGGACAAACGGACGAGAAGATGCGGACAGCGTCAAACCTGATAGAAAGAAGGTGATGAAACATACTGAGCTCTGCAACTATTGACTAAATGTGTGGTATTATCAACAAAGCTGTAGGTACCATGGTAATTCCATACTTCTGGACTGTAGTATTACCATGGTATATTTTGAAGTGCCATGTGAATATCCCATACGAAAATTAATCATGGTTTTACTACAAATAAAACCCAAAAATCATGGTTACTATAGTTAAATCATGGTAACCACAAATTAACCATGGTCGTGCTTCACTAACCATAGTTTAACAATAGTATTTGTAGTAAAACTATGGCTGTACGAATGGTAATCAATGCGCCAAAAAAAAAAACAAAACAATGGTTACTACACTTTTACTATAATAAAGTCATGGTTAATTTTCGTAAGGGAAGAATTGGTGTAGGAATCAGAGTCATGGTATTACTGTTTGCATTACTTTTCATTGTTCCTGTTTTTGTAAATACCCTCACCTGTATGACTGTTATAGTTTATTCTACATTGTAAATGATTGATTATAAACAATACAATTTAAGAGTAAATTAAAAGGTTATAATTGAAACTGTGGCTGCATGCTGTTGTTAGATTTTACAACTGATAGAAGGATTATCAGATGATGCAAATACTATCAAAATGGACAATATATTGGTTTATTAGCATAAAAACTGTATGTATAATAGAAACGGTACAATATTTGAAAATCGTTGGAGTATACCATGTCGCTTCTTGACATGTCATTTCAACTCTCCCACCACAGACTTCAGAGGACTCTGGTGTGACTGTCTCTCAGAGGAGCTGCTGGACTGTTGTGTCTTTCTGGGTGAAGGTTCTGCTCTTCATCATCTTCACTCCAGCTTTCCTGAACTATGCCTCCCTGCAAAGAGAGGGACAGGTGCTGTCAGCCACAGGTGAGGGCTCATCATCTCTTCAGGAAGATTTTAGGATCATGTGCAGTTTGGTAACTTTCAGCTCCTTTCTTTCTATACGCAGGTGCTCAGATGATTGATATCGGCCTTGGCCAAATGATCCATCTGTTGTGCAAAGGACACGGACGACCTGTTGGTATGTTAAATGAATAGTTCATTTAATTAAAAAAAAAAAAAGAAAGTCTGATATCTTGTGGGTGTGCACAGTCAAAATGATGTATTTTTGTTTCAGTTGTTCTCGATGCTCCAGCAGGGATGTCTTCGGATGTGTGGTACTATGTGCAGGAAAGTCTCTCATTATCAACAAAGGTTAGTTCAAACAAACTGCCACCACGTCTACTGGATGTTTGGAATCTGGACTGTATGAATGTTTTTCTTTCCATGCAGTACACACTGTCAAATGAGCAGTTATTTAGCAATTTTCTGTTTAACCTTTATTTTAAAAAATACATATAACTTTGTAACAGTTCTCAACTGTTACCAAAAGTCTTTTTTCGTTGCCTTTTTCCCTATCATGTTTTAGAGATTATCCTAAATTATATATCAAGTAAAAGCTTAGAACCTCAAAATTCATCTGTTGAAACCCATTTTAAAATCTGACATTGCATTTCCATGGAAATGGTACTTCAAAATCATATTAGAAAATGTATTTGTTCATAAATTATAACAATTTAAGTTTGTGCACTTTCACATCTAAGTTCAAAAATGGGGGTGACAGTTAAAGGGTTAACTCAATCCTCAAACGAAAGAGCTGCTTCACAGCTGACAAATGATAGAGACATTTGCAAGTTTTGTTTCCTACAACGGACTGTAGGTAAATACAGCCTAAAAATGTAGCCAAAATATCCAGCTCATCAATTTATTATTTTAGAAACCACTGAAAATTAGTGAATGGTCCAAATGAATCAAACTGAATCACAAACAAATTCAGACATTCTTGCAATCCTGTTTGATCGATTCGATCAAAAGAGACCTAATTCTAAACAGATGAAAGCAAACAAATGACATAATTGCTGAAATATTGTCAAGGAAAAGGATTTTAGGTCAGTATACATTGAAGGAGAAGTCCACTTCCAGAACAAAAATTCACAAATAATTCACTCACCCCCTTGTCATCCAAGATGTTCATGTTCGGTCCTCAGTTGTAAAGCAATTATGGTTTTTGAGGAAAGCATTTCAGGATTTTTCTGCATATAATGGACTTCATTGGTGCCCTGAATTTGAACTTCCAAAATGTAACGTTAGTTTAAATGCAGCTTCAAAGGGCTCTAAACGATCCCAGCCGAGGAAGAAGGGTCTTATCTAGCGAAACGATCGGTCATTGTTTTCGAAAAATAATTTTTTTAAATACTTTTTAAGCACAAAAGCTCGTGTAGCACAGGCTCTGAGATGCGCGTCCACGGGTCATTCTTGAACGATTCGTTCACTTTGAACAAATCTTTATTGTGACTCCGGAACAACGAGTCGTCTCGGGGAGTGATTCGTTCAGTTGCGCATGCGCAACATCATATCTTCGGGTTTTTCGAGTCGTTTGTTCATCTTATGGGGCTGTCACGTGATGCTGATGACTCGGAAAAAAGATTCGTTAGTTTTGCTTAACGAAACTAAAAGGTCCGAGTCGGTAAAATAATCCGAACTTCCCATCGCTACTTCGAATCACGTCATCGAATCACCAGAAGTTCATCGTCTGTGTACTCCGGCTCAAAAAGGTAGAGTATGTCGAAAAA
>JAHKKF010489595.1:0-14415 GCA_019740295.1 Labeo calbasu | reverse complement strand
TTAAGTTGCAAAGACAGCTGTTTAATTTTTTTAATTAATTTAGTTATGTAACTTATCTATTACACTGCAAGTGTGAAAAAATGTTTGGAGAGAGCGCACTCAAAGGCTCTTTTGATTGGCTGATTTGTCATAGCTTTTGTCTTATAGCTGTCGCGTTGCGTTAAAATAGGAAGAAAAAAATCTGTTGGTCAAGAAATAAGAGACTTCGAAATCAAAAAGCCATATGTTTGAATCCCAGAAAAAGAAATAGAAGTAACTGGATGCCTTTTCTTTGCATTTGTTTTAGACTTTTACTGATTTTATTAACTCAACCTTTGCAGCACATGGATATTAATACATCCCTCGCCCACTGTGTTTGGTTTGCCTAGACAGCAGCAGAAGTGAGATGGTGCGGTCGGCTGCAGGAAGGGATAAATAGCTCATGGAGCTACTTAAAAAAAAAAGTTATTTGTAAGGAGGCAATTTCAATTAAAGTTTCAAGCAGAACTGAGAGTGGGCGCAATCCTGTATCGCCTCTGTCAGGATCCACCACTGGGAGATAAATGGGTTGGCCTGAGAATGTCACTTATTTTTCCCCTTTAAGTCTTTGTGTAATTGCTTTTATATTTAAATGTTTGAGAATAACATAGACACTGTCAGTGTGCTCTCAAAGTAATTTGCAGTGTGTCTTTGTGTTGTTCTGCCAACACTCATAATGTCCCAGTGTGAAACCATTAGCAAGGAAGTCAATGAGGTTTTATTCAGGGACAGATGGATGGGGATGGATACATAAAATGACCTCACAGCCTCACACGGCTAGTCCGGTTTGAGTGTGCGTACCAGGTCTGAGAGCTCCTGAATCTTTTATAAGGTCTGAACGAATGGAGATGAAATGAGCTTGTGTATGTGTGCTATTAATTTATCAGTGCTCTGACTCAAAAACTGAGATACACATACGCGGTTTGTCATTGCATTTATTTATATTGTTTGTTTATTGTATATAAATTAAATAGATTTAGATCTAAACTAGTCTTAGAAGATACTAAAAAACAGTTGCACACATGTACGGTACATCTGTTATGTCTGTACATCTGTTTTATTTAATGCTATTTAAGTGCACTGGTTGCTAAGAGATAATGATATACATTATAATATTACAGAGAGGCTACTGTATGCACATAAATGCAATGCTATAAGATTCCAGGGACAAGCACTTTGCTTCCTTTCATTTATTTTCAAGATCCAAGGTAAATTAGCCATTGAAGCTGTCATTATGGCTTATAGACATGCACAATGATATTTTAATTAAGATTATACCTTCAAACACTATACAAAGGACATAATCAGTACCTGAGATGATCATCTTTGGACATATAGTTTATCTTGTCCAGATGCAAAGGTGCAGAAATAGAAACTGTTTCTAATATATAATTTTCTGTCACGCTTTTTACATGTTGTCTTGGCTGGCTAGGACAAAAACTCTGATTAACATTGACAGATACCTTTTATTGTGTGTAGCACCATTTTGCAGCTGATTAGAACATGGTGTTATGATGTGTTTATATTAATGCGTATTATTCATATTGAATGAGTAAGCAGCAAGATGACTGCTTTTACTAATGCAATATATTTTATGTTAATGTTAACTACCATTAAAATAATAATGAAAAGATGTGCCAGTTCTCATGAAGTGCAGTTTTCCTTGGCCTAGTTTTATAAAGTCATGTCACATTTTATATGAGTGCACAGACAGTGTACTATTTATCTTACAGTACATTACATTCAAAGATATGATGCACTTATATGTAAAGAAGCTCAGAGAACTCTCATTTAGAAGCTCATCTGTGATCATATCATGTTTTTGAACATGTACCGTAGTAATACAAGGGCATTTAATGAAATATGATCAGTACCTCAGTTAGTTGAGGGTTAGTTAACTCAAAAATACAAATTTAGTCATTTTTTGTTGTTCTTCGCAACACAAGTAAAGATATTTTAATAAAACCTGAGAGACTTCTGTCCATTCATTAGGGTCATAAAGGCTTCAAAATATCATAAAATCATTAAAAAAAAAAAAAAACTTGCGACTCCAGCGTTTGGTTGCGAAAACAAAACCATAATTCTTAATTCTCAAAATATCGTCACTACGTGTTCAGCTTAGTGAATGTCTGGTTTTTGATCTTGAAGTCATAAGTCTCAGGTTTTATTAAAAATGTCTTCATTTGTGTTCTGAAGATGAATGAAAGTCTTACGGGTTTGCAGCGTCGTGAGAGTGAATAAATGATGACACATTTTTCATTTTTAGGTGAACTAACCCTTTAATTTATTACCACAATGTCATCACTCTACTGCAATACAGGCACAGCCATTTTTTTGTAAGGGCAGTTGTAAACATAGATTAAAAATGTATATATTCTGTCAATTTTCAACCTATCTATAATGTATAACAACAGAATAAATTTTTAATCTCCTGTGACTAAAATGCAATGTGTACTCCTGAAATACATCACACAGAATGACTCATGTCTCTATTTATCTGGCTGGTGTTTGTGTGGTCATTCCGAAATGGCTCTGTTGTGCAGGATGGAAAACTATCAGCACTTCAGTAGATCGCTCCACTTCTGTTATTGGTGCCTGACGGCGACTCCTGTCTGTCTGTGGGGGTGAGGTGAATTTACTGACATGGAGAGAGATCATGAGGCACATTGCGAAGGGCTATTATTACGGATAGAGAAAAAGAGTGATGGGAGAGGGAGAACCGAAAAGAGAGACAGAGTGGCGTATATTTCATTACCTTCCCAGAATTCTTACCACTGGCTTCATATTGCTTATCATTTCTGTTACAAGAAACTATTGCTAATTTATACTCTCTGGCAGTGGTTCCCAACCACTTTCCTGGAGGCCCCCCAACACTTTGTTTTTTCCATGTCTCCTTAATCTAACACACCTGATTCAGATCGTTATCTCATTAGTAGAGACTCCAAGACCTGAAATGGGTGTGTCAGACAAAGGAGAGGTGCAAAATGTGCAGTGCTGGAGGGCATCCAGGAACAGGAACCACAGCTCTGTGGTATAATTAAACAATAAGTAACTAAAGACCTTTCTATATTGTTCATACTGTCAAAGTTTAAGGCTGCTGTTGAAGAGCGTTTCAGTTCTAAATTTTGATTTTGTTTTAGGATGCTGGCTAAGGTAGCTGCTAAGTGCTTATGTAAACTGCATACAAAGAGGGAGCTCACTAGTTTTGTTAACACTTAAGGAGGGGTGTGACTATCTGCCAACATTTTGGTCCATGTTAGACAAGGATATGCTGTGACCCAGCTATTATCACTGTTAAATGTTGCACTAAACATCCTGTTACGCACAATAGGCTGGTACATTCGACAGGTTCATTGTTAATAAGAGGGTTCATTGATGGACTATTTGTCTAACAATCTTTGTTGGCATGAGGATGAGTAAATGATGAGGAATTTAATAACCAATATTGGGGTAAATATTTGAGGGTTAAGAAAAGAAGTTCACTTCCAGAACAAAAATTTACAGATTATTTACTCAACATATCAGGAATTTTCTCCATATAGTGGACTTCAATGGTTCCCCCAAGTTTGAACCTCCAAAATGCAGTTTAAATGCAGCTTCAAATGGCTCTAAATGTTCCCAGCCAAGGAAAAAGGGTCTTATCTAGTAAAGCGATCTGTCATTTTCAGAACAAATCGACAAATTATATTCTTTTTAACCTCAAATGCTCGTCTTGTCTCGTCTCTGCGATGTGCGTGCGTAGTGTGTGTAATCCGGGTCAATACAGTTAGGGTATGTCGAAAAACTCCTGTCTCGTTTTTTTTTTTCAACGTCAAAATTGTCCTACATCGCTGTTTCCCCCTTTTTCTTTGTAAGAGGCATTTGATGATCTTTGCATGTTCACTTTGTAAACAGTGGGTCAGTACTTGAAGTTGGGGAAGAAAACGAGATGGGAGTTTTTCAACATACTCTAACTGTACTGACCGGAAAAAACAGAGTTCACGCAGACCTAGACAAGACGAGCATTTGAGGTTAAAAAGTAAATTGTCAATTTGTTTAGAAAATTACCGATTTTGCTAGATAAGACCCTTCTTCCTTGGCTGGGATCATTTAGAGCCATTTGATGCTGCATTTAAACTGCATTTTGAAAGTTCAAACTTGGGGCCATTAAGGTCCACTATATGGAGATAATTCTTAATTTGTTTTCCTCAAGAAACATAATTTCTTATTGACTGAAGAAAGAAAGACACAAACTTCTTGGGTGACAAGGGGGTGAGTAAATTTTTGTTCTGGAAGTGAACTTCTCCTTTAAATAATTACATTGACAGCAGACTTTTAAATATTTACATACTCCGATCAGGCATAACATTACGACCATTATAACACTGATCTCTTCATCACGGCACCTGTTAGTGGGTGGGATATATTAGGCAGCAAGTAAACATTTTGTCCTCAAAGTTGATGCGTTAGAAGCAGGAAAAATGGGCAGGCGTAAGGTTTTGAGCAAGTTTAACAAGGGCCAAATTGGGATGGCTAGACAACTGGGTCAGATCATCTCCAAAATCGCAGCTCTTGTGGGGTATGCCTAGTTTGCAGTGGTCAGTATCTATCAAAAGCGGTCCAAGGAAGAAACAGTGATGAACCAGCGACACGGTCATGGGTGGCCATGGCTCATTGATGCACGTGAGGAGCGAAGGCTGGCCTGTGTAGGCTACTGTAGCTCAGATTTCTCAAGAAGCTAATGCTGGTTCTGATGGAAAGGTGTCAGAATACACAGTGCATTGCAGTTTGTTGCGCATGGGGCTGCATAGCTGCAGACCATTCAGGGTGCCCACGCTGACCCCTGTCCACCACCGAAAGCGCCAACGATGGGCACATGAGCATCAGAAGTGGACCAAGGAACAATGGAAGAAGGTGGCCTGGTCTGATGTATCATGTTTTCTGTTACATCACGTGGATGGCCGGGTACATGTGCATCACTTACCTGGGGAACACATGGCTCCAAGATGTACTAAGAGAAGAAAGCAAGCCGGCGGAGGCAATGTGATGATTTGGGCAATGTTCTGCTGGGAAACCTTGGGTCCTGCCATCCATGTGGATGTTACTTTGACATGTACCACCTACCTAAGCATTGTTGCAGACCATGCACATCCTTTCATGGAAATGGTATTCCTCGGTGTCTGTGGCCTCTTTCAGCAGGATAATGCACCCTGCCACAAAGCAAAAATGGTTCAGGAATGGTTTGAGGAGCACACCAGTAAGTTTGAGGTGTTGACTTGGCCTCCAAATTCCCCAGATCTCAATCCAGTCAAGCATCTGTGGGATGTGCTGAAGAAATAAGCCCAATCCATGGAGGCCCCATCCTGCAATTTACAGGACTTAAAGGATTAGTCCACTTCCAGAACAAAAATTGACAGATAATGTACTCAACCCTTGTCATCCAAGATGTTCATGTCTTTCTTTCTTCAGTCGTAAAGAAATTATGCTTTTTGAAGAAGACATTTCATTTTTTTCCATATAGTGGACTTCTATGGTGCCCCGAATTTGATATTC
Organism: Labeo calbasu; assembly: GCA_019740295.1. Lineage (NCBI taxonomy): Eukaryota > Metazoa > Chordata > Actinopteri > Cypriniformes > Cyprinidae > Labeo > Labeo calbasu. The sequence goes on along the minus strand of JAHKKF010489595.1, from coordinate 8,865 downwards.
CAAAATGCAGTTTAAATGCAGCTTCAAACAGCTCTAAATGATTCCAGCCAAGGAAGAAGGGTCTTATCTAGCGAAACTATCGGTTATTTTCATAAAAATTCTACAATTTATATACTTCTTAATATCAAACGCTCGTCTTGTCTCGCTCTGCCTGAACTGTTTTTTTCCTGTTCATGACAGTTAGGGTATGTCAAAAAGTTCCCATCTCATGTTCTCCCTCAACTTCAAAATCATCCTATATCGCAGTTTTACCTTTTTTGTTAAGGGTGTGTGATCTTCTTTGCAAATTTTGCAAAGACTGAGGTGGTACTTCTACAGTGATGTAGGATGATTTTGAAATTATTTTTTAAGTTGAGGGAGAAAATACGATTGGAGTTTTTCGACATACCCTAACTGGCTTAAACCAGAATACACAGAGTTCAGGCAGAGCAAGACAAGACGAGCGTTTTAATGAAAATAACCGATCGTTTTCCTAGATAAGACCCTTCTTCCTCGGTTGGGATTGTTTGAAGCTGCATTTAAACTGCATTTTGGAAGTTCAAAATCAGGGCACCATAGCAGTCCATTATATGGAGAAAAATCCTGAAATGTTTCCCAATGATGACAAGGGGGTGAATAAATTATCTTTTTGTTCTGGAAGTGGACTTCTCCTTTAAGGGATCTGCTTCTAACATCTTGGTGCGAGATACCACAGCACACCTTCAGGGCTCTGGTGGAGTCATGCTTCGACAGGTCAAGGTTGTTTTGGCAGCAAAAGGGGGACCAACACAATATCAGGAAGGTGGTCATAATGTTATGCCTGATCGGTGTATACTACTGTTAATAAGTTTGGAGCCAGTAAGATGTTTTTGAAAGTCTCTTTACCAAGGTTGCATTTATTTGATCAAAATACACTAAAAAGGAATGTTATTACAAATAAATTAACTATTTTAATATATTATACAATGAAATGTATTACATAAATTTTGTGTCATTATAAAACATAATTAAAATGCCTAGTAATCTGTCAAGCAAGAGACAGGAGGCAGAAGAACTTAGTAGAGCTTCTTAAGCTTCAGACACAGACAAAATATCCTTGTGCCATGTGTTGCTATTTTCTGGGGGCTACAAACTCACTGGCCAAAGGTTGCAGTCCAGAGAAACGTCCCAAGCACAGCATAACAAGAAGAAAATACAGGTACAGGGCAGTGCCTCTGTAGACATGCTCCAACACACACATCTAGTGTGTCATCATAAATTATGATTAAGAAGGATTATGTAAGTCTTTTGAAAAATTATGCATAGTGCACCTTTAAATATATTTCTGATGCAATACAAACGGCAGGTTTTGCCCATAGTCTGGCTATGTAGCCCAGTAACTAGACATTGTACTAGTCATGCCCTTGCACTTCAGCTAAAGCTGATGGGTGTAAAAGTGCATTTCTATTTTGTACAGTTTGTCCTTCCAAGGTTCAGGTACCAAGGACATTTCAGGCAATGTTGTGATATGACTAACATGTCTTTCCAACGCATAATTTCAGCACTCCATTCAACATATAGCCTACTGGAGTTCATAACAGACTGATGACAGACAAACGAATGATTCAGCCTTCGAGTAAGAAAACAAAAGGCCGAAATATATGATCTTTCTAGCTGAACAGGCCGATTCTTTTTGTGGCATGAAGATCAATGAGAATTGCAGACAGAATGTTGATTCTGGAGCAGATTTACTGACTGCTGGTGTATCATAATCAGTCTGTTCTCAGTGTGGCCTGTCTGTGATGATGGAGACAGATCCAAAGATGTTGGTTGCAGTTGATTAGACACGTTGTGTAATTTGGCCATCAGCAAGATTAAAAACGCTCTGAATAATCCTTTGGCAAAAGAACTCAGTAAGAATTTTTGGCATGAACAATTTCATTCTTATGACTCAATTTTTGCAACAATGCTAGGGAGTTGTGAGAGGTGTTGCGATGCTAATGTTGCTAGGATGTTGTCAGTGGTTGTTGGCACATTCTGTGCAGTTACTAGGGTGTTTTGAGTGGTTGCCAAGACATTGTGATTGCTAAGAATTTCTAAGGGTGCGTCTCAGTCAGCTCCCTAGCTCCTGAGCACGTGAATCAGTATATCATGTACACGAATACGGTCACTGGTAAGTACCCTGGCTCACTGCATATTGAGACTTCTGGTGACATGATTATACACAACATTGTAGAACGTCACCGCTAGAATGAATCAGCAACAGGCAGGACCAGTTTCTTTTTGATATTATTTTTATTTTCTTTAAACACATTGTTCTGATACACGAAAGAACATTTCAGCTGAATATTAATTATAAATGTTAACTTTATGTATTCACTACCTGTTTATCGATGTGTATTTATGCTGAAATATACTAAAAATGGTTTATTTTCAAATCTTCAATCACATGTCATTATATTCATCAAATTTGCTGCTGTGGTTTATGTTTAGCGCTTCAGAAATGTGACGTAATTTCCAGCAAGGGAGCATAGTGAGCATCAAATTTCCCTTGTTTTTGTGGTGCATTGTGATATTTTTCTAGGAGAGCAAACATTCCAGAGCACATTGCTATGCCGTAGCTAAGGTGTTCTGGGCAGTTGTTAGCATCTTGCTATGCAGTTGCTAAAGAGTTCTGGGCATAGATATGTGTAGGTAGATGCCATATTCAACTGCTCCAGACACGGTGACATGTCCACCATTTTGAAGCAGTTTTACAATAAAAATCAATAAGTTTCAAAATGCAACAACATTGCACAGTAGCTGGTAAAAAACACCTAAATTTAAATTCCTGTATTAGCTTTCAAGTAGGAATGTGTTGGTTTGTGTTTTTAATACCCTGTTGAAAAAAACAGCATATGCTGGTATGTAGGTTTTGATGTTGGGATGCTAGAGGGGTAGGTTTTGATGCTGGTCAAGGACTAAACTAAATATTACAGATCTTTAAACTAAAGTACCTTTTAAATGTCATGTTAGCTAACGGCCTTGTTGTATTGTATTCACAGACTGGCTTTGACATTCCAATATGGCCGGCGGTTGCATATAGCGGCCTATAGAAACAGCCGCTAATAGTTATAAGTATCTAGCTATACATATCTGTGAGTTCAGGGCAGTTGTTAACATATTGCTATGCAGTAAGGTGTTCTGGTAGTTGTTACATTTTTAATATGTATTAACTAAATATTACAGATCTTTAAAGTAAAGTACCTTTTACATGTCATGTTAGCTAACGGCTTTGTTGTATTGTATTCACGGACTGGCTTTGACATTCCAATAGCGGGTGGCTAACATATAGTGGCCTATTATAGAAACAGATGCTAATAGGGCATCTAGCTATACATATCTATGACTTCTGGGCAGTTGTTAGCATATTGCTATGAAGTAAGGTGTTCTGAGTGGTTATTAGCATCTTGGTATGCAGTAATGTGTTCTGGGTAGTTGTTAGCATCTTGCTATGCAGTTGTAAAGGTATTCTGAGGGGTTATTAGCATATTGCTATGCATTTGCTGCTTTGTTCTGAGTACTTCTGACCTCCTTTAATGAAAAGCCCATGTATCCCTTACGAAATTTAACCATGGTTTTACTACAAATAAAACCAAATACTATACTATAGTTAAACCATGGTAACCATTAATTAACCATGGGTTTGCTGTGGTTATACAAATGGTAGCCTACTGAAAATAACTATATTAACCATCACAGAATTTGTAATGGGTTTACTGATAATAATGGAACTTATACCTGTTTTAATGGAAACTGTATTGGTCCCTGTCTCTGGTAATTTGTCGCCTTTTACTGGTGGCTTGTTCCAAAACACCCTCCCAAATCACCTTTTTTTCTATTTTTTTTTTTTAAATAGTTAATAGTTGATGGTTTGTAATAGTTGTAATGTTATTTGTATTGGAAACCATTAGAATTTCTGTAATGGTTTTTATAGTGTTTTTCAGCATGGCATCAATATGCCAAAAAAACATGCTTACTACAATTTTACTATAATAAAACCATGGTTAATTTTTGTAAGGTATATGTCAGATTCAGCGCGTATGCTAAGGTAACGTGCATAAAATGTACACACCCACACAGATTTTTTCTAATTGTGCATACTATGTTTTCTCAGCTCGTACATGTGCCTTCATTTTTTGTGCTAATTAGTTTATCCACAAGGTGGCAACACTGGCCACAGTTCATAAAGAAACAAAAGAGATGGAACAACACACTACTTTTGACCACAACAACTGTATATTAGTTGAGTACGGAGACTTAAGCCCCTATCATACAGTAATACCAGTAAATAGTTGGAAAATTACCGGATCTACTTTACCAGTAAATACAAAAAGTTCACACAGGCAATGTCGTTCCATCTTTTTACTGGTAAAGTACCATTCACACATCAGTTTCAAAATACTGGTACATTCTTCGTCGTCATTAACTGAAAGTAACCTCTAAATGGCTGCGTTTGTAAACATAGGGGGTATACATTTTCAGACTTTTTGTAGATTTTTTGTGTGCGCGTGTGTGTCAAACCTTCGCATTCATTCAGCCACTTTTGGCCCTGAGACATTGTAATCGATGACTACAAACTTAACTACGCAGCATGATGTAAGCGCGTCATTGCGTCAGAATGATTGGTCCAGAGTAGACATCTTAGTCTGCTTATTCTGAACTTCTACAAGCTCATACCGGCAATCTCGTTCTGCATTCACACAGAGCACATTACTGGTAATTTACGGGTAATGTTACTACCAGATTCGTTCCGGCAAAGGGGCTTTTTTTATTGCTCATAACTTCTGGAGAGAAATAGTGCAGACACTGGACAAGGATGAAACTTTCTAGTGCGCAAAGTCACCTGTGTTGGTGCTTACTATAAATAGAGTGTATTTTGAAAGGCTAAGCATTCTATACTTAAATTCTAGTGATTTTTAACCATTTTATCATCAACAAGGCAAAAATGCTGGTCAGATTTTTTTTTGAAAAGTAATAGTACATGTCTCCTCAATAAGCCCTGTGGTTTGATATGCATTTGCATATGCAGAACAAACATCACATGCCAAGTTCAACACTAAATTTGCTGTAACTCAATAGCAGTAGGGATGCTTACCTAATCTAACACCACTAACAAGGGCAGGGTGCTCTCTTAACATTCCAGGCCTTTTTACTCTAGTTAGAATCTATATTTAGGCAGCTCAGGCTTGCTAAAATCTAAAAGCTGTTAATAGAAACTTTGCTATAGATTAATTGACTGACTGCTTAGTGATGTACCTCTGTACACTGACAGCATTCATCTCATCTGAAACCATGTGTCAGACAGAAGCACTTCCACTAATGGCCATCACTTCGAACTAGAGTACTAGTGTTTTATAGAGCACTGATGGTCATTCAGACCTCATTCTCTCCTTTATGGTGCTCTGTATGAGAGAAGCTCATATTAGCACTCAAATATTTATAACGCTTATCTGGGAACAAAGACCATGTTGGATACATAGCTGCAGGCTCACAGCGGCACATTAGACTACTGAAACTTTGCAAACAGATGAGTGGAAGAGATATTGAGAAAAGCGATCTCAAACTGACCCCAATGTGAAGCTGAAACATCTTGGATCACCCAGAAGTGTTTTGTGATAACTGCTGAATGAGTGTGAATAATCCTGTTCATAACAAGTCAACTTACTAACTATCAAAAGTAAATGAATAGGCATTAAATATTGATTTCAGCCCTTTAATCACGTGATATATATGAAAAGAGAGTGTGAAGTGAAGCTAGAGCCATCAAAGTAGGACATTGTAGGCGATTGCCTTCCAGGGTAAGTGGGCAAATTTGGTTTATACAATTCAGATTCATACTTATGTTTTTATAATGATACTTTAAAATATTATGAATGTATTGGCTTGTTGGTTACACATAAATATACATTTTATTTGTAAATTGATTTTTATATACTTCTAAAACATTTTAGAACAATTTACAGTAAAGTTATATTATTTTTGCCATTTATTGTAAGGTAATGCACAATTAACCAATGAACAGGTTTGTATAATGGCATTTTTTCAATAAAATTGTCTTTCTTCTGTCACGAAACTGTTTATATGGTACATTTACAAAAAATACCATGGTATTACTGTTGTATATTTCAAAATAAATTTTTCTAAGTTAAGATATATTTACACACTTCAATATTTAACGCTTATCCTTGACTAGGTAATATTTTTTTATAATGTCTTCATTATAGATGGTTCATTAAATTGTGTGGCAATTCATTTTTCTTTCAGAGGAGGAACTGCGGAAGTTACGAGAAGAAACCAATGTGGAGACCCTGAAGCAGGAGTTGGAGAGAGAACGCAGCAGAAGAGTTGACCTGGAACAGAAAATGAGTGATGTGCTGAAGACCAGGTGAAAAACCAACTCAAATATAGACACACCAACACAAATAAGCTTTACAGAGTTGACATAAAGTGTCAAACAATGGATGAGGAGCACAGGAGCCTTAGGCCACAAACATGCAACACTCTATGCAAACACTAAGTACTGGGGATTGGAAACAGAGAACTGCTTCGTATTTGGAATTAGTTCCACTGAGCACAATTTGGTTAATGGTTCTTGAAAGTCCACATTTTACCATTTTATTGTACACACATTTATTGTAGCCTAATTTATTCACAAATGATCTTAAATGATAAAAAAAAGATAAATAAACAAAATAGTAGATTTTAAATAAATAGTAAAATTATTAATTTAATTATTCGCTCATAGCTATCAGCCAGAATTTGAATATCTGTCCCTTCATTTGTTCTTAAAGGATTAGTCCACTTCCAGAACAAAAATTGACAGAAAATGTACTCACCCACTTGTCATCCAAGATGTTGATGTCTTTCTTTCTTCAGTTGTAAAGAAATCATGTTTTTTGAGAAAAACATTTCAGGAATTTTCTCCATATGGTGAACTTCTATGGTGCCCGCGAGGTTGAACTTCCAAAATGCAGTTTAAATGCAGCTTCAAAGGTCTCTAAATGATCCCAGCCAAAGAAGAAGGGTCTTATCTAGTGAAGCGATTGGTTATTTATTTATTTTTTTTAAAATGTACAATTCAACCACTTTTTAACCACAAATGCTCGACTTGTCTAGCTCTGCGATGCACATGCGTACTCTGTGCACTCCGATTCAAGACAGTTAGGGTATGTCGAAAAAGTTCCATCTCATTTTCTCCTCCAACTTCAAAATAGTCCTACATCGCTGTTTTACCTTTTCTTGTAAAGGCCGTTTGACGTTCACTATGTAAACACTGTGGGTCGGTACTTCCGCAGTGATGTAGGAAGATTTTGAAGTTGGTGGAAAAAATGAGATGGGAGTTTTTCGACATACCCTAACTGTATTGAACCGGAGTGCACAGAGTACACATGCGCATCGCAGAGCTAGACAAGACGAGCATTTGAGGTTAAAAAGTCTATAAAATTGTAATTTTAGAAAATAATCGTTTTGCTAGATAAGATCCTTCCTCTTTGGTTGGGATCATTTAGAGCCTTTCGAAGCTGCATTTAAACTGCATTTTGGAAGTTCAAACTCGCAGGCACCATAGAAGTGCACTATATGGAGAAAATTCCTGAAATGTTTTCCTCCAAAAACAAATTCTTTACGAGAAATTGCTAGTAAATTTCACACAGTAACAGTGAATTAAACATGAAATTTGGAAGTAGAAAGAATGAAATAGTATTTTCATGTAAATCTCATGTAAAACAAATTATTTACAACCTCGAAAAATCATTATTTTATTGTGTGGTTGTTTGAATGATGTGGAATTAAAATGACATGAAAAGCAGAAAGTTAAATTAAGTTGTTGTTTCATAGAAAACGTTTACGGTAGCATTAGGTTGTTTAATAGTTTCCTTCTATAGTCTGTGATAAATTGATGAGCGTTGGCAGTGTTCAGTGACCCTGTCCTGTACTCTGTCTGGCTGTCACAGTAGGACTAACCGCAGTGGGCTGCCCACGCCACACACTGAGCTATAAAAATAGCCACTACATCCCACCCCCCTTGACCCTTCAACAGGAAGTCGATGTCTTTACGTAGAGAGCCACACACAGCAATATGTCAGTACAGAGTGTTCTTTCCACTGATGTCATTTCAGCAACTAATTGATTCAGATTTGATTGCCAGCACATTTTGAGCTTGCACAGGAGTATGCTAAACTACACTGAGTAGAAGTTTATGATAATTAACCTAAACTGTTTTATATTGTTTTAGCTTAGACTAAAAATGTTTTATTTCAATTGACAAAAACAATTTTTACTAGTTTTAGTTTTGTTAAAAACACTGGCTGTAGAATGACAAACAAATAGCAGACTAAAATATTGTCCATAGTTCAAGAATACCTAGGTGAACATGAGGGGAACTGACTTCAGATGGTTAAAAATGGCTCAGAAAAGTAGAGTTAGGTCTGAGAAAACGTTTGAAAAATTCAGAGAAAACTGAATTGAGACTTAATTTAGTTTGTGTTTCCTGATTAAGGTGTGAAGATTCTCCACCTCAGCCTCTACGGAAACAGCAGCCACCTGCAGCTAACGGCACAGGTAATACAACCCTCAATGTTGACATCAGAACATCAGACAATTTTAAGGCAGAACTGTATGTATCTAAAGTGCTATTATGAACTTTTTTTTATTTTATTTTGAAAAGTATCAACAAAAATTGTTTACTGAAAATTTTATGCTTATTACAGAAAGACTTTGTTAGCTTGTATTTTAAAAATTTGCACATACATTTATGGAATTGTGAAGCTAACCAAATAATTTCAGACCAAAAACAGTTTCAGATTAGCATTCTTGCCAGTTATTATTTTGTTCTTATTTTAATACCAAAAATGTAATGAAAGGAAT
>JAHKKF010489589.1:0-13551 GCA_019740295.1 Labeo calbasu | reverse complement strand
GTTTCGGTGAAATAAACCCCAGACCAGAAAGGCTGGCAGGTTTTGGAAAACCTAGAGGCTTCGCCTGCGCGATGTTGACTTCTCAAAGAAGTGTTTCTCTCGGGAAGTCATCTGAAAATGTGTTTTGTCCTAGTGGAAGCTATTGCAGGACTGCAGATACACCTGTCCTGAAGCTCGATCTCAACTAAAATGACTTGCTTCTTCAGCTTTACTGATGCTCGTCTCATTTTCTCATTTAATAGTAGGTGTGGATCAATATAATATTCGTTTTACTAAAACACTTTTTAAAGGAACAGTTCATCCAAAAATTCAAATTCGCTGACTTTACTCACCCTCAGGTCATTTAAGATGGAGATGAGTTTGTTTCTTCATCAGATTTGGAGAAACGCAGCATTGCATCACTTGCTTACCAATGGATGTGAATGGGTGCCGTCAGAATGAGAGTCTAAACAGCTAATAAAAACATCACAATAATCCTAAAGTAATCCACACCACTCCAGTCCATCAGTTAACATCGATTAGCTGCATGTTCGTAAGAAACAAATCCATCTTTAAGTTTCTTATGGCCAAAATATGAGTCTGTAATACATAATAACGCTTTCTCCAGTGAAAAAGTCTATCTCCTGTTGTCTCTCACATCACAACCCACCAGTTTTAGAGCTGTTACGGACTATTTTTGGTTTGTAAATGGTGCTTGAACTGTGTATATTTCTCTCCTGATTCAGATAAGATGACTTTTTTTTACTGGAGGAAGCGTTATTGCAATGGTTTGAAATTAAAAACGTCTTAATGATGGATTTGTTTCTTATAAACATGCAGCTTTTGGATTCTCAGGATGTAAATTGATGGACTGGAATGGTGGTAATTACTTGTGGATTATTGTGATGTTTTTATCAGATGTTTGAACTCTCATTCACATCCACTGGTGAGCACGTGATGTAATGCTACATTTCTCCAAATCTGATGAAGAAACAAACTCATCTACATCTTGGATGGCCTGAGGGTGAGTAAATGAAATCTATGAAATCCAATTAATTTCAAAGAATCATTTTGTTTAAATTATTTGTTTAATGAACAAATTAAAAAACTGTTTGTTTTGACCTGTGTGGTCATTGTTTTTAATGTAATTAAGTTTTTTGGGGGCAAATATTTAATTTTTGTTTGGGGTCATTTTAGATCTGTATATTTTTTATTATGTGTAGAAAAACTACTTTGGAATCTTGTCAATAATAACAAGAATATATTTTAAATTAATATATTAAAATAATATTTACAGAATATTTAATTTAATGTTTAGTTTTTATTCTAGAATTATTTTAGCACTGTTTTTTTTTTTTTTTTTTAAAGTAAAATAAAAAATGACACTTAAGAGTCCTCTAATTTCTATAATAAATTATGGAACTCTTTACAATTTTAAGCCAATGCAGAATAAAAATAAGTCATTTTGGCAAAAAAAAAAAAAAGATTATATTGATATTATTATATGAAAGTAATAATTACTAAATATTTAATAATTTATGTCATTTTTATTTTTAGAATATTTTAACTATTTTTTAAGCCAAAGCTAAATAAAAAATGACAATAAAAAGACACTTTAGAATCCTATAAATTATGGAACTCTAATTTTGCAATTTGAATCCAATGTAGAATAATAATAATAATAATAATAAATAATAACAAAATATTTAATATTATATTTAAGTTTATTTTTTAGAATAATATATCTCTTTTTTTTAAGCCAAAGTAGTATAAAAATGGCAATTTAAAGATACTTTAGAGGCCTATAATTTCTATTTTAAATAATGGGACTCTAATTTTACATTTTTAAGCCAATGCAGAATTAAAACAGATCATTTCGACAACAACAACAACAATAATAATATTATGTAGTTTTTGGGGGCATGTTTTGGATGTATTTATGGTTATTTTTATTCAAATGTAGAATTTAAAAAATACAATACAAATACACTTTAGACTTCCATTATTTATATTGTTTTTATTTTTGTTTATTTAGCCCTATTTATGGTTATTTTTAATCCACTGTACAGTAAAAATGGCAATAAAAGGATATTTTAAAATCTCATATGAATAACAAAGTATATATGAGAATCAGTTTGTTCAAATGATTTGTTTAATGAACGAATTGAAAAAAATAATTTGTTTTTGCTTTTGATGTAAAGTTCCTGTTTCATAATGTCACTCTGACTGACATTTTGCATGTGTTTGTTGCACACATAATTGCTCATATATTGCTTTAACATATATTTCCAAACCAAGCTAAAAGAACAAATGGTTTGTAAGCCATCCTTATGCGTGAATGGAAGCAGCACTGTGTTTTTGTCCTCCTAAGAGCCTGAAAAGCCTTTTTGACTAGAAAGCGATCGAACTAATGAATGAATGCATGATGGCAATGTCATGAATGACAGTCACTGGTTTCCTAAAGCTGCGCTTTGAGGACACGGCTTGACCCTCGGCCAGAGAGCCTTTACGTAACATTATGTAACCCGGCCGAGATTCGTCGGACTGACACCGAGTTAACGACAGAACCATCTCCGGCCTGTCAAAATATCATGCTGCTGTGTGAAAGACAGAAAGACAGAAAACTTGCAGAAAAGTACAGTGCTGGAATCGTGATAGCCATATTCATGTACTATGGTATTTGCTTCTGATGTGCAAAGAAAGACGAATTTTAAAATGTCACATTTTCCTTTCCATTTGCTGATGCACTGTGGAAAATGATTGTCATTTTAACGGTGAAAGACTTTCAAAATGCTAAGGTAAAAACCTGGTAATTGGTTAACTTGAAGTAAGCTTGAAGTAATACTGTTAAATTAGTTTTTGGAGTTTAGTTTCTTAGTTGTTGTTGTTGTTTTTTCCTCAAATCACTTATGTTAAGGTTTGTTACATCTGTTGTTCATTTCATGTCCAGTTCATTTCGTATTTTTATTTGTATATTATATCTATTTTCAGCAGCTTGTGAAAAACCAGCTTTTGAATAATATTTTAATATCATATGATATTATTTATTATAATAATATTAAATTATTATTATTATTATTAATAATAATAATAATAATAATAATAATAATTTTATGGTACTCTAAATATATATTTTATTTTATTCTATATTTGATTAAAAGTAACCATAAATAGATTTAAAATAAATAAATGTTCAATATAAAATATATAAAAACGTTTTAAAAATGTTAGTTCAATCCATTCAACATTATAAAATATATATATGATAAAATCATTATGATAGTATTTATTATCTTAACATTAAATTTAATTACTATTGTTATTATTTTACATTATGGGACTTAAAAGTAAATTTTTATTTTAATATTTTAGTTGATTGTATATTTTATTAAAAATAACCATAAATAGATCTAAAATAACCCATTAAAAAATAAATAAATACTATTGAATATAAAAAAATATTATTTATATAATTTTGTTAAAGGTAATTTTACTGTAAATGTCAATCCATAAAAACTAAAAGGTCTGCACCATATTTTTTACATTAAATGATAATAATGATGATGATTATTATTATTATTATTATGGACTCTGAAATATATTTTATTTTATTCTATATTTAATTAAAAATAACCATAAATAGATCTAAAATAAATAAATGTTAAATATAAAATATATTAAAATAATTTACTTTGTTATTTTAAGTTAATCCATTCAACTTATTATAATATCATTATGATGTGATTTTTTTTATAATAACATTAAATATTAATAATAATAATAATAATAATAATTGTTATTATTATTATGCATTATGGGACTTGGGAAAAGTATATTTTTCTGTTTTTTTATTTTATTGTATTTTTGATTAAAAAGAATCATAAATAGATCTAAAATAACCCAATAAATAAATGTTATTTTGTTAAATGTAAATTTACTGTAAAGTTCAGTCTGTAAAAATGAAAAGGTCGGTGCCATATTTTTTTACGGTAAATTTCTGGCAATCACAGCTGCTTTTTTTATTTTATTTTTTACATAAATCTCACATGTGTTTTTTTTAGATTGCAGATTACACATGTATCAAATGTGAACTGTTGTTTTTGTCTTTTCCATGACTGTTTCCCTCAGCTTGGGAGAATATATTGATTGTAATCAAGACGTTGTCCAGCTGTAAATACTCCTGCAGTCCTGTTATGTCGATGACGTTTCCGTGCGGTGCCAGGTCACATCGTGTACCAGGGAGCTGACAGGTCTGAGGGTGGCCGACGTGGAAGCAAGTACCCTGATTTACAGCCTGTCCCGCTGTATACAATAAACCCAGCCAGAATGCCATTTGTTTGGCTTCCTCTCCCTTCAAACCAAAGGAAAATATTCTGCATTTTATTTATAAAAGTCCAGTTTCCCAGGCTCGAGTCCTGAGGCTATTTCGGCGGGGTTGTAAGGGCGTCCCGTGCTCCCCGGCATCTCGTCCTCTGGTGTTTCTCGGACAGGGTGCTACTCGGTCGCGGGGCGACACGTTTTTACGTGCGACTCTCAAGCCAACGAGGCCTGTTTTCCGCCGCCTGCGGGAACCTCCTACTGTCTGTTAATTAGAGTGTGTAAAGTTTACAGCCTTTGAGAAGCTGTTAAGCGGCGAAGAGCGGCAAGTAAAGGCAGCCTGACTGTGAAATTGAATTATGAGCGTGTGTCACTGAACAAAATGGAAAGTGTGTGAGAGGGAGGAGGGAGGTAGAGAGAGAGAGAGAGAGAGAGAGAGAGGAATCCCTGGAGCCCTGATACTTCCTCTCTCTCTCTCTCTCTCTCTCTCGCGCTCTGTGCTGTATTTTTAGTGAGCGAGGCAGAGTGTGTAGCCTCACTAGATGCTCAATAGTGAATGGTGAATGGAATATGTGCTGCACCGTCGTGTGTGTGTGACTTTAACATCCCGTCTGTCTTTTCCACAGATGCTCCCACAGCAAGAATGGGACCACAAAAGAGGCGCCCGAGGATCTCAGGTCAGTGTCTGGATGATTGAAAACAAGCTGATGAATCTCTGAGAGTGAATATGAAAGAGCACGTCTGGGCCAGATTTCATCCTGAAATCCAAAATATATGTGTATGGATATATATTTACCGAAAGAAAATGAAGTCTGTTTTGGATTTATTAAGGTCTTTTTTGCCTTGTGATATATTTTGCGAAGGAATTAAGCATATTTCTTCCAAAATTCAGAAAAAAAAATAAAAATATTTAAGGAAATTGAAGGCTGTTTCATAGTCATTAAGGTTTCATTTTCTTCTGTGACATGGTTTAAAAAAATAAACATAATTACACATAATCCTCCCAAAATTCATGAAAAATATAAAATGTTGTGATTTTTACTTAAAGAAATTAAAGTCATTATGCATAATCCTCCCAAAATTTGCGAAAGTAAAAATTGTTTACATTTTTTGTGACATTATTTTCAAAACAGTTATTCAGTTATTGTTGTTTTTTTTCCTGTTTTTGAGTTAAGGTTTTATTTGCCTTGTGACGTGATTAAAAAATAATAATAATAATTATGCATAATCCTTCCAAAATTTGCAAAAGTAACAAATTTAAGTAATTTTTTTTACTTAAAGAAATTAAAACCAATTTTAAAGTCATTAAGGTATATTTGGCTTGTGACATTATTTTCAAAACAGTTGAGCATATTTCTCACAAAATTCAGATTTTTTTTATTTAATTTTTTTTAAGGAAAATTAAGGCTATTTTAAAGTCATTAAGGTCTTATTTGCCTTGTGACATGATTAAAAAAAATAGTAATAATTATGCATAATCCTCCCACAATTTGCAAAAGTAAAAAATGCAAATTATTTTTTTACTTAAAGAAATTAAAGCCATTAAGGTATATTTGTCTAATAATATTTTTTTGATACAGTTAAGCATATTTCTCCCAAAATTCAGGTTTTTTTTTATTTTTTACTTTTATTTAAGAAAAATGAACTTTTAAGGTTTTATTTGCCTTGTGAGATGATTAAAAAAATTATAATAATTATGCATAATCCTCCCAAAATCTGCCTTTTTTAAATTAATTATTTTTTTTATTTAAGGAAAATGAAGGCTATTTTAAAGTCATTAAGGTATTAAGGTTTTTTACTTTAATTTTATAATTTTATGAAAATGTATGCATATTTCTGGCAAAATTCTCAAAAAGTATCTTACTGTAATGTAAACAAAAATAGTTAAATAGCTTATTTCATTATAGTAATATTTGTTTGTAATAATAATAATAATAATAATAATATAATGTATATTATAGTAAAAAAACATGTGAATTGGTGTTAATGATCTGTTTGCTTGTATATTTTACCAATAATTACATAAAAACAGCAGAAAACCTGTTGTAGCAGAAAACCTAAAATAGTATTTTATTTTAAAACATACTCCAGTAATCTGTTTTTATTTACAACCTCAAAGAAACATTTATAATGTAAGAATAAAAATAATAATAATAATAATTAAACAGATGCAAGGAGGTTAATTTGTGCTTAATTGTCAAGAAAATTATGTCGCACTCTATCAAGTCTTAATCATCCAGGGCTGCATTTCCCAAAAGCAACCGGTCGCAAGTTCTGTCGTTACCGATAGAGTTCAGTGGAACTTTTTACCCATAGTTGGCTAACGATGCTTTTGGGAAACGCACCCCAGACTTGTTCTTTATGCAAAATATTATATCTAATCTTATTCTTCTGATTTTGGGGTGAAAGTGGGGCCTGTGGGTTGTTTGTTTTGTTACTAGATCTCTGATTAATCATTATGACTAGAGTGTAAATGAGTCTGTGAGTTGGTGACCTGTGTGTGACCCCGTGCTTTTAACCGGGATATGAGGTCTTTCAAACATCCTAGTGACATCATCGCTCCTGGCATGAGGAGAGTCAGGCCTGCTCTGCTGCTCCTTTGAACTCTGTAACTTTTAAAAACAAATAGATTGTGTAATTTAAGGACATCAATCAGAAACATGCTTTCATGCTAAAATTTGTTTTCCCACTAAAATGATGTCACTTCCTGGAGGATGATGTTGGTAAAGAGCTGCCAGGATAAAAGGTCCATCTATTGTAAAGTATTATAAAACTTCGGCGTGTTGTGGAGGTTTTATGTATTTATTTAATTTTTTTAATCCCATCTATGATATTAGTTATTTTACAGCTCTTCAGTAAAGTAAAATAAAATAAAATAAAATACCAACATCAAAAGCAAAAAAAAAGAATTTAAGCCAAAAAAAAAGATATATATGTGCATAATATTTGTATAATATTTTATTTAATACATTATTGATGACATATTACCAGAATAAATAATGTAATAATATTAATATGTTCTATAATTATAATAATAATAATAACAATAGTAATCTACCTTGATGAAATATTGGAAACAAGAAAAAATGGTTTATTATGAGTTAGAAGAATATTTTAAAGACAATTTAATAATAATAATAGTAATAATAGTAGTAGTAATAATAAAAAATAATAATGTACCCAAATGAAAATTTATATTGGAAACAAGAAAATGTTGACTTGATTGTCAGTAATGGTCATTTTTAACATTTACTAATGTCTTATTAAAATTAAAAGTTTCTGTTAATATTATATAATAGACCTGAGTTAACAATGAACTGACTACTGTATTGTCATTATTAGTTAATCTTTGCTAAAGCATTATGTAACTTCAACAAATGGGAGCTTACTATAAAATGTTATCAATTTTATAATATATATAATGGGTAATTTATTACTGAGTACATTATGATAACATGACATGACCCAGAATGACAGAAGGAGTGATTATTTTGTGTGTGAGTTTACTATTTTTTATTCAGGAACTCCCCAGTGTGTGTGTGTGTGTGTGTGTGTGTGTGTGTGTGTGCATATGCTAATGTGTTTGCACTTTTTATCTAGTTCTCTTCACGGCTGGTTGAGAACAGGGAGTAGTGATGACGTCTGTACTGACGTGTTTCTGTTCTCCGTGCCCGTGCATTTGTCCCTCAGTGCTTCATTCATTCCCAGCAGTCTAACCTCCACCTATTTCTGCCTTTGCCTGCGACAGAGAGGAAACTCTTGAGTCCTTTTCTTTCCGCCGTGGCATCGTTGCCCGTCAGGAGGACGGCGCTTCCATCCGTAGCGTGTCCGCCGTTTCCACGCGGGGATTCGTGTGAAAAGCCGTCGAGGTAAAACTAGACCGCCAGAGAGCAGTTAAGACTATTACGGCACTGACGGAGACATACGTTACGTCGTAATACACGTCAGGACTTACATGAGGCTGAACATGACCTTAGAAATCAGCTGTCAGTCAGCACGTCTCACAATAGAGTTGTCAGAGCGTGCTGGGCCAGTGAGGGCGTCTCCCATAATGCACTGGGCCTTGGGTGAAGCGTGAGGCCGTGAGCTGATAGCGCGAACAATGCACAGGAGGAAAGAACGCTTGTGTGTGTGGAAAAGCCAGCCTTAGTGAGCGTCTTGTATGTGTGTTTCTGTGTGCAAATGCTAATGCAAACGCAGTGTTTGGTGCTGTTGTACATGCAGCAGTAACAGCAGGTGAGGACGCCAAGATATAAACAAAGGTTTAACTAATGCTTTAATCCATTTATGCATTCTTCATGACAGTTAACTCAAACTGAAACTCAAAACTAAAACCATAAAAAAATCATTATTTGAAATAAACTTTAGATTTTATTTATTTATTTTTTTTTGACAAATATACTATACTATAAATCACAAATACACCATAAAATGACTTTAAAAACTTTCAATTACAAATTATTATAATTACAGTAAAATTATAATGAAAATATAAAAAATAGCATTTCTTATTTCAATTTAGTTTGTGTAACTGAAATAAAAAATGTAATATATATACACACATATACTTATACTAAAAATGACAACAAAATTATATAATAAGATTAGTTAAACTTTACCTAAAATCATAAAATGGAAAAAAGTATAAAAAATTAGCCTTACAATAAAATTACTTAAACTTTAATTAAAATTATAATGAAAATGGGAAAACATTTTTAATATATAAAAAATTGCATTTCTTATTTTAATTTAGTTTGTGTAACTGAAATAAAATTAATAAATCTATGCTAAAAATGACAAAAACACAATAAAATTACTTAAACTTTAATTAAAATTATAATGAAAATGGAAAAACCTTTTTAATATACAAAAAATTGCATTTCTTATTTTAATTTAGTTTGTGTAACTAAAATAACATTAAATCTATGCTAAAAATGACAAACACAATCACATTACTTAAACGTTAATTAAAATTGTAATGAAAATGAAAACTTTTAATATATAAAAATAATAATATTTCTTATTTTAATTTAGTTTGTGTAACTGAAATAAAATGAATAAATCTATGCTAAAAATGACAAAAACACAATAAAATTACTGACAGTAAGTATTCTTTATATATATATATATTAAAACTAACTGTAGAAAAACATCTGCTAAAATAAATAAATTAAATTATATATATAAAAGTATAACTACTAAAAATGACACATTCAGAATACAATCAAATTTTTAAATATTTTTATATATATGTAATAATTTATATTAATATTATCTCGACGCATATATTCAGTTATTATATTATAATCTAAATAATTAATGTATTTTTTTTTATATTAATAGGTGTTTTAATCTCATGTTTAATTAATGTTTTAATGATCGCACTTGCGCATCATTGCTCATTTGTTGATTTTGATTGCTTCCACTGTCCTCATCTGTAAGTCACTTTGGATAAAAGCGTCTGCTAAAATGACTAAATGTAATGTAATGTAAATGTTTTAATTGTCTCCTGTATCCATGAAACTGACTAACTTTAACTAACATGCTCAATCTGATTTTCTTCAAACTGTTTCGTGCTGTGCCAGTACTCCACCTTAAAGTGAAAACTGACTGTAGAAGTAGACGGTTTACGCTAATGTTGACTGTAGCGTCTCATGTGGCAATTCTGCCAATGCAAATGGTGTTTTACTGACGTATTTTGGTACACAGTGATCGAGCTTGCATAACTAGAAGTGTCTGCATTTCAGGCAAATGAGTAGTGGGAGACGAGTGTGTTTGTGTGTGTGTTCGGTGTCTAAGCCTTCTTATCAGAAGGATATCCTCCCGCTGAGGATCGATGCTGCTCTTTCTGCTTCACAGCCATATTCAGACACACATGATGCGCAGACGTTATTTGTGTGTGTGTGTGTGTGTGTTGGAGAGCTAACAGAGCTTGCTCTCGTTTCTAATTACCCAGTTGTTTTATCATTAGTCAATTAAGGGACTCGGTTTTCTCTGGTCTCTGTATCGTATTTGCCGCATGAAGCGCTGATTAGCACTTCAAAGTTCTCGTTCAGCCACTAGCTTTCAAAGTGCAGCCAGTCGTGTGCTTGATTTCTGCCTGCTTTCCTCTCATTGATCTGTGGAAAGCAGCCATCTCCAGGATCCACAGCCTGATAAAGGTGTGGAGCAGTGCAAACACGGCCGACGGTGCAACCTGTGACCCTTGACGTGACGGAGAGCGAGTGTGTGGTCCTCAGGAGACCCGTCGCTTCCTCGTACCCTTCCCAGGGTGCACTGCGTCTCCCGTGTGGCTGTACTGTTGGTGTTTGTGTTCAATTACCTTCACTCATTAGCAGCCGCCACGTTACGTCACTGCTTTTTTACATAAACAAACTTTTCTAGCAGAAGAACATGTTCACATTATATTTTGCCCTAAATTAAAAATAATATTAATAATAATAATAATATTTGTCAAGAAATAATATAATAGATTAGAATAGAATAGAATAGAATAGAATAGAATGTTTTAAGTTGTATTATATTTTATAGAATATTTTAACCACAAAATTCATATTACTGTAATTCATGTAAACATTTTAATTTTAATTTAATTAAATATAAAGAATTAGCAAATTTTGCATTACTGTGATTTGCTTTAAAATCAGCGGTAATTAAAAAATAATTGCGCCATAATGTATAAATACTTTAATATATATTATTATAAATATATATAATATTAATTATAATTTGTTATATTCTGAGATAGAAAAACAGGTATATCAAATATAAATATGTTAATGTATTGGGGTGAAAAAAAAAAAAATATTGCATTATTATATTATATTATATTATAGTATATTATATTATGTTACATTATATATAACATATACATAATATATACATAAAGAATGTATTACTGTCATGAAAAAATCATTAATTTCATTAATTTGGAGTGAAAAGAAATAAGAAATTATCTTTGATTATATTTTAAAATATGTTAAACCCTATGTGTATATATATATTATATATTATGTATTTAACATATACATAATATATAAATTAAAAGAAAAACATATTACTGTCATAAAAAAGCATATTTCATTAATAATATATCATCATAATAATATGTTGCAGTATATAATAAATTAAAACACAAAATTCGATGTAAAAATGGGTCTATGATGTATAAATACTAGAATAAAAATATGTAATTGCATGATTTTTATTGTTTTATATTGGGGTGAAATATGATCGTAACAGGTTTAGACCGGTTTCGTGGCTTTATAGTGACATTGCGTCTCATTGGTAGCCGCCACATTACATCACTGCTCATTTGCATAAACATAAACTTTTCTGTTTCATCACATCCAGGGCTGGAAATCTCTAGCTCTCATTAAAACTAAACGATGGTTACTTTTACGCTGCAAATTCGCCGTCATTGTGAACGTCCCTTCAGAGGAACTATCAAGTATCTCTGTGTCATAAAAAAGTGTGAAGGAGTGGAAAGGCATTTTTGTTGACCAATTTAGCCCAAACAGCTATTTATTGTGTGGGCCCTGAGGTAACGCTCTTTGCCCGGCTGTCACTTAGCAACAGGCTATTTTCAATATAAATGCTTCCTGTGGCGTGTGGAGCACCTATCCGACAGCAGCGGCGCAGCTGAGACTCGTGTGTGAGCTGTGGACTTCACACACACACTCTCACACACACACACACACACACACTTATTGTCCACTAAAGACAGTACAGCAGCCAGACGGACTGACCTGTGAGTTTGCCCAACACTGGCATCATGAGGAAGAGGCGTGCCACCGGCGGGCCGCTCTGCCCGTATCATAGCCAACAGGTGGGAGATACGCCGTATTCTTTCTGTTTGTTGCTAATATCTGTACACTAGCGGTGAAAAGTTTGGATGCACTTGACGAAAATGTTTCTCCTGTTGGGTTTGCATGCGTGCTTAATTAATTAATTAGACAAATATACGTTGTGCCTACATGTTTCTTATTTTTTTTTGAATAAATGATGTAATAATAATTCAAACTGTTACACCACTGTGTTAGTAGTAGATCAGAAACTTCAAACTGATTTTAAATTATTTAAATGCATCGCAAACTTTGCATTTATTGCTTTTTATTTAATAAATGGTTTTGTAATAATTAAAGATAACCTTTAAATTATTATATAATAATTAGTCGTTCAATAATGATTTGTTTAATTAGGTCACTACATAATTACAAAATTGCTGTTTGTTTTTATTTATTTCAAAGTTTTGCATACTTGATTAGGTTTTTTTTTAAATATTCAGAATAAAAAACTTTTGACTTGCTTTTTCCTTTTTTTAATATTTAAAATTGAAAGATTAGTTTACATTTCAATCAAAACTAGAAAAAACTCAACTCAGATGCATTTTATGCAGATGCAGATTTTGTTTAGTATCCTTGATGTTGTTTTTTATCAATATTTTTTTTTTTTTGACATTTTTTCTTAAATATGTCTGTATAGTTTTTAGTAAGTTTTAGTTAATTTAGTTAATTTAATACTTCAACTTAAACTAAAAGAAAATAGAAAAGTACCCTGGGCAACTAGCTGAAATACATTTAAGATTTTTGTATTTTATTTAATTTAATTTTGTATTTTAATTTTAATATCAAAATTTTAGTATTTTTGTTGTGTTTTTGTGTAATTTTTATTTGTTTATTTATTTAAATGTTTATGTATATATGTCTAATTTTTGTTCAGTTTTAGTTCATTTAGTTTTAGTTATTTTAGTACTTAAAGTAAACCGAAATTTAAAATGTTACCTTGATAACTAGCTAAAATGGATTTAAATATCTAATTATTTTAATATTTTATTTTAGATTTATATTTTCAGAGTTCAGTAGTTTTTGTTACGTTTTAGTTTTTAGTTTATTTATTTTTAGTTAATTTGGTGCTCCAACTTAAACTAAATGAAAATGAAAAATGTTACATTGGCAACTAGCAGAAAAAAGTTTTTTATATATATATATTATATATATATATATGTATATATATATATATATTTTAGTTTTAGTTAATTTAGTATTTCAACTAAAAATGAAAAATGTTACATTGGCAACTAGCTGAAAAAAATTTTGAAAAAAATTTTTTTGAAGTTTTTTTACATTTTATTTTATTTTATTTTATTTTTATATATTTTTTTTTTTTCATTTTATTTTCAAAGTTTTTGTTGTGTGGTTTTGTCATTTTTATTGTTTTTTTAAATACATTTATATAGTTTTAGTTTATTTAGTT
>JAHKKF010489586.1:0-15980 GCA_019740295.1 Labeo calbasu | reverse complement strand
TTATGTTAAATGTTTTTGTGCGAGATCAAAGAATCTCTGACTTCAAGATCAAGCTCTTTTCACCTGTCTTCTAGATATGAACCTTGATAGAAGGCAAGGACTTCGAATGAAGGCCGGACTGAGTCATTCTGTAAATGATTTACACTGAAAGGAGATTTAAAGTGAAGTCTCTCTGCCTCACAAGTTCAGAGCCTGTGGATATTTCATCTTTGCATTGCATTGTCTTGGTTCAACAACATCAATTCGCTTTGGAGAGAAAGAAGATAGTCAAATGAGCAGTGCCTTTGTAGCATTTCCTCTTTTCCAGCTGGTGGCAAATGAAGGTCTGACTTTAAAAAGACAGAGTAGTGTCCTCTTTACAAGACAGGACACCATGCTGTGCAGTAGATTGCATTGTGTTTTTAAATGACACTGATAAAGATAATAGAAAGTCAACTGTAAGATACAAAGGAAAGACACAGACAACAGTCAAGAGAAACATAATGTACATATACAGATTAATTTAAAGGTTCTGTAATTGTGTAGACAATATAAAAGTACTAGGTGGATTAAGACTGTAAAGTCTTATTTTATTTTTATGGAGGCATTTTTATTGTTTAATATTGTTTAACATTTTCACATCTGCAGTTTTGAAGGATTAATCACTTTCATTAAACAATGATTTTATAGAAACATGGTGTACTATTGATCCATACAGTTAAAAAATTGCCCAAAATATTCCAAACAAAATCCCAAAGGAAGGCATATCACCATCTAAAATCAAATAAGTCACAGCACCACAATGCCTTTTTAGGTCTTGAAATGAAATAAACCTTTTGTGATGATGATGGCACCAATAAAAAGGTAATGAAACTGCGAACAAAAACTGAAATAGGAGTGTCGGCAATTGGTCGTATTTCTGCTCTTGTGTATGTCAAGGCAGAAACAAATGACAGCAATAGGAGCTGCAAATTGCAAAAATGACAAGCTCTTACTGTTGTCATCTGTGAACTGCCTGGGTGACAAAACTGTCAGTCACTGAAACTGTTGAGAAAGACAAAGAATAAGTTTAGCAATTTTGAATTGTTTGTACCAGGCTGATCCGCATTATCAGCAGCTGTCTACGTCTTTATTTCCAACAAAATCATTCTGCTGAGATGCAAAGTTCTCCCATCAGTCCTGTTTTGTTTTGTTCATATATTATGCATCATTCCATATGTGGATTTTAAATCTAATGCTGCTTCTCTGTTTTCAAAAGCATTTGAACTGCTTTATATATTTTTATTGCATGTTATCATATACTATTTCTTTATCAGAACACAGAGTATCCTCTGACATAGACTCCTGCCAACAGCATCAATATAGATGACATAGATGTGAAGCTACTCTCATTAAAGAAAAAAAAAATCTAATTCTGAACCATTTTTTGAAAACATAAAACCACCCCTGGCACTGCACAGTTGTAATTTTCATAATGTGCCTTCTTTTTCACTTTTGGTAATAATTTTCAACACAATAGCCATTTTTTTCAGTCTAAAAGACTCTAACAGTCATCATGATGTGTGTTTAGTAAATGTACTTTTCATTAAAAGGTCAGATGTTCTCGATAAACACTGAGAAAGGATCTTATTTTACTGCTGTGGCATGAAGGACAGAGTTATAATAAAGACAAGTGTCTGCCACCTCTCTAGTGGAACACGTATTACATCTGGGATTTGATGACTTGTTTTGTGAGGGCGTATTTTAGAGGCCAGATGATGTTTGCGAATGCATGAACAACCACAGGTAGAAACTAACAGATGAGATCTCAGAACCGTCAAGACGTCAGGTTCAAAAGACATCTATTTCTGTCTGTGGGTGGAAAGAGAGCTTGCAGCTGCGAAAAGGAACAAATAATGATGCGCAAACAGCCCCCAAACTCCACGCAAACAACATTGTGGCAGAGGAAAGGCATAATGGGAGAGTTATAGTCTCTCGGCCAATCCTATTTACTAGTGGAACGATATGTCACCACCCTCTCGATGTCTCATTAGGCTCTGGTAGTTTTATCAGTAAACACAGTACTATAATGTCTCCCAATCATTTTAAATGTAATTTGTTCATCAACGTTTAATAGTGTACATATAAACACTAGCTATATTCCATCATCAACTTATGAATTTGACATAGTGACATATTTTACATATACAGTGACATGCGAAAGTTTGGGAACCCCTTGCAGAATGTATGAAAATGTGAATAATTTTAACAAAATAAGAGAGATCATACAAAATGCATGTTATTTTTTATTTAGTACTGTCCTGAGTAAGATGTTTACATAAAAGATGTTTACATGTAGTCCACAAGACAAAAAAAAAGCTCTGAACAGTTAAACTGAGCACCGTTCTTCAGGAAAAAATCCTCTAGGTTCTGCAGATTCTTCAGTTTTCCAGCATATTTGAACCCGTTCCAGCAGTGACTGTATGATTTTGAGATGATTTTGATATTTTTGAATTTGAAGATCACAGTAAATTTTACTTGATTTGTCTTCTGGGAAACATGCAAGTATCTTCTGTTGCTTCCGAAGGGCAGTACTAAATGGAAAAAAAAAAAGAAGATATTTCAACAAAATAAGAAAAATTTGGACACATTCATCCTGTTCAAAAGTTTTCACCCCCCGGCTCATGCATCGTGTTTGGTTTCCTTCTGGAGCATCAGTGAATGTTTGAACCTTTTTTAATAGTTGTGTTTGAGTCCCTCAGTTGTCCTCAGTGTGAAAAGATGGATCTNAAAATCATACAGTTACTGCTGGAAAGGGTTCAAATATGCTAAAGATTCTGAAAAACTGAAGAATCTGCAGGATATGGGGGATTTTTCTGAAGAACAGTGCTCAGTTTAACTGTTCAGAACAAACAAGCGACTCATGAACAACCATCACAAAACAACAACAACAACAACAAAAAAAACAGTCGTATATCATCCAGGTAACCACACACAATATTAAGAACCAAGGGTTTCCAAACTTTTTTTGTCTTGACTATATGTAAACATCTTTTATGTAAAATCTTACTCAGGACAGTACTAAATAAAAAATAACTCAGCAAAGTACTGCAGCAAATGGATGAAAAATAAGTAAACCTTTATTTTTTACAGGAAAATAATTAACTTGAGAGACAAAAGTATCTAACTGTGATCTTAATGAGATTTTGAAGCGCAGCGATTCATCTCTGACAGCAGTCAGGGTATTTTTGAAAATAAATAAATAAATAAAAAAGTTAAGAGAAATTACATGTATTTCAAAGCATAAATTATTTGATTTTTCTTTTTGGTCTATAATGACTTTAATGAAAGTCTAGAGGAAATGTCAGGAACAGAGTATAGCCTTCTTCATTTCATGTTGTTTGCCTCTGATGAGACTCTTAGCTTAATAGGCAGTTTGGTCCCATTTTTTTTAAACCTGCTGTTTGTCAACTGCAGATTTTTCTTTTTATTCTGCGTAAATAAATCTTTAGGTAGAATGCATTTTTTTCACAGGATTTCTTAAATTCTAAACTTTATTTGCTTGTTTGTTTGTTCATTATTTGCTTTTTCTGTTGTTTTTGTTTTCTCAAGAAAACTGCACATTTGGCAAAGCAAACAACCAAGCACTGATTATGTACATCGCAAGCATGAGAGACTGAGAGAAACTCTCAGATTTCATAAAATATCTTAATTTGTGTTCTGAAGATGAATGATGGTCTTACAGGTTTGGAACGACATGAGGGTGAATTTTTTTTTTTGACGAACTATCCCTTTAAAACCCAGTATCTGTATGTCAATTCTCCATTAAAAGTCACTGCATGGTACAGGTATAGTCAAATATACAAACAGTCAGAGGACACAAATACAATGACTGAGACTTGAGCAAATTAAAAGTAGCTAATTATTCCAGTAATTAACCTACAAAGTTAGACCCATTCAGACATCTTAGCGTAAACGAGATATAAAGAGACCAGAGGTAAAACGGTAGCTTTCTATCAAACAGACTAGAGTCTAACCTTTTGTTCAAAGCTGGGAGCAAATACACATTTATCCAAAATTAACGCACACAGTTTATTGTTGCCTTCGCTTTCATTGCTTATGGCAAATTTGATGGTACATTAACTTTATAGTGCTGCATGACGGTCCAAAATCATTAAACATTAATATACAATTATGGAATTGATTTTTAATGGCTCTGCTTTGTTTTAATCAGGGTCTGTGTCCAGGGAAGAGTTATCATACAATCTGGCAGACTTTGATTTAGGGATGGCTGGTTTTTAATGGCCTGTTCTGTGTGACCTTAGCATTCTGGCACCGGCAAAGATAGCATCTTTGTTCTCAAGGACGTAGTGTTATAGTGATACATAAACACTAAGCTAGAACACTAGCTTAGAGGTCTTTCAAAGTCACTCTGACTGTGGAGATAACATGTTCACAACATAAAAGTCTAAGGCGTATGACAAAAATATATTAAGAAGTAAATATGAGAAATAAGTATCAAAATAATTTATTCTTACTATTCAAGTGGGCTATATCAAACATTAAAAAAAAAGTAATTGCAACTTTTTATCTCACAATTCTGACTTTTTTCTCAGAATTCCGAGTTTGCAAGAAAAAAAGTCAGATTTGTGACTTTATTTCTCACAATTGTGAGTTTCTATCAGTTTACATATCAGAATTCTTTTTTTTTTTTTTTTTTTTTGTGGCGGAAACAAGCTTCCATAGATACTGTATGCTTATATATTTAGGACATTTCTTTAAAACTGCCTTAGGGAAGATTCAAATAAAGACACTGGACATTACAAACCAACTGTAAAGTGGCTGTTCAGTAATGAAATTTCAATGTGACGCTGCGCACTGAAAAATAGCCAAATTTGTCAGTCAGCCTGACTATATATGAACAATATGGTCTGAATGGTTTATAACAAGTTAGTTTTATGGCTCGTTTCTCAGTCTTACAACTCCTTACCCCTTTGGTCTTAAAAAAAAATTGGCAAGTCACATTCCCTTGAATGATGTACATAAAACTCGAGCGAGTCTGTTCCCAGTGAAATAAAAATTGTAATGCCAGTTCTTTTCCAATATTACCCTGTCACTTTGCAAGTCACCCTCTCTGTTGTTGTGTTCCTAGATATTTATAGCTTTTGGCAGTAGAAGGTTAATTGAACTATAATGGGTTTATATATGAAATTCAGCAGCAGAGGCATAAAGCTGAGAACTGTGGAGGGAAAACAATACCCTTTCAAACACACTTTTTCAGCTGTAAGTGACTGACTTCTCATCGCACGTCTAGAATCCCAGCAGACTCTCCCATTTTAATATTCTTTACATTGTAATCCCACTGTTGTAAAATGTACCTCATTCACATTAAGTGAGAGCTTTCCTGAAGTTCTGTATGCTAATACTGTGCAAAAACAGTGCAAAGCTGAGAACTTCAGATACTTTACAGCCTGTCATGTTATTATATTTCTATAATATTTAAAGGGATAGTTCACCCAAAAATAACAACCTGTATGAATTTCTTTCTTCCGTTTAACACAAAATAAGATATTTTGAAGAATGTCGCTAACCAAGCAGCTGACGGCCTTTGACTTCCATAGTACTGAAAAAACACTATGGAAGTCAATTGATACCAACTCATACAGGGTGAGTACATGGTAACAGAATTTTTATTTTTGGGTAAACTATTCCTAATAAGAGATTACCTTATTATAAACATCACATCAGTGTTTAAGTGAACAGTTTATCGTACAAATTACAAACTGAATTTAATGAACTTAAGCATGTTTTGTTCAATGGATAAGTAATATTTAATATTCAGACCAGTAAAGAGAATAATTTCATTTATGCAATTTCAGCCCATGCTTTTAAGTTTATAGGAAAGAACTGAATAAAGAATGAGAAAAACATAGTAATGTAATTGGTCATTTTATTTACAATAACATTAAAGGATCCACACCAGAAGAATCTGAGAGCTGCGTTGCACAAGAATCACACTGACCTAAAACAAAACACAAAAGAGGCAATGTAAAAAAAGAATACAAAAAATACCATCCTAAATTATTAAATGGTTATTGTTTGGAATGGTTCACAATGCAGCGGTGTTCAAACTTTAATGAAGACGAAGAGCATTAAAGGTCATTTACAGACAAGCCATGAAGCACATGTTACTTACAATGTGTGACTGATAGGAGCTTCACTTCTTCAGGATCTGATGCCTGACAACAATGAAGGGGAAGGTAAATCCACTGCCGAAGAACAGCACCATCATGCCAAGAAGTCTCCACTTGTTCTCAACAGAGAATGGCAAGTTCTGCAAAAAAAATAAAATAAATAATAATAATAATTAATTAAATACTATTTAATTTGAGAATTATGTTATGACTTTCTTGATTTTGTAATTAAACATATGCTTTTGCCCAACAAATTACATTGAACAAGGTCTTTGTGTCCTAGGCAGAATTCTCAACTGATCCGACAGCTTCTGACCAGTACATTTCCAGTCATTTGTCATCAATGTATAGAATTTTATACTGTGAAAAAACTACAATTATGTAGGAAAAAGTTCAAAAGTTTAAATTAGAAATTGTGTACTGGTGTACTAAAATAGAGTTTCCACACCGTTAAATCAGTCAATTTCTAGGATTTGTGAAGTTGCCACTGGTTAGATGGATAGACAATAAATCACAATGAATTGATTATAGCTAAATGAAATATTTAAGAGCTAAAGGCAACTTAATTGCTACTAATTTTCATGTAAAATTTCAAGCAGCAGGTGCACTATTGCCAATTCAAGGACATTAAACACTATTGCACCACAATTACATTAAAACCAACTTTATTGAATCATTAATAAAGCACATGAATGGATTTATATTGAAATTCATTGAAGGTTACCCTTCACTTAAAGTATGCGGTTAACGTAACAGGCGCAGTGGCCTGTTTAGCTAACTTACATATGCTATGCTATGCTAAGCCAAGCCAAGCCAAGCTAAGCTAAGCTAAAGACATTCTTGCATTTAGCCCCTGCAGGTTCATCACAACCACTGTTTTACACTTAATACTTCTGTCTATATAACCGCTGCTATGTACAAACCAAAATGATCACTTTTAACTAAACACGTAAAACGACATCCGGTCGGGCTTCAGCTGAACACCAGGCCTTGTGCCGATCAGTCATACAGGCGCTGAAGCTTTTAAACAAGAACCGGCATATTTTGTTCACATCCTAGATCTCCTCACCTTTCCTGGTCCCTCCGCATAGTGACTGGAGCGAACCGCAGAGGTGGCGAATCGCCGTACTGCTTGTCCGAGCATCGTTTACTGCTGAAGTTTAAGATCTACTCAACCTGAGACTGACTCTGAACGACCTTCCTGCCTGGAGATAGAGGGCGAACAGCCTTGTGGGTAACGTAACAGTCACGCCGCGAGTTATTATGGGAAATGTAGTTACAAAGCAGACGTCTCAAACGTCACGTACACTGAGACAGAACAGTCAAGAGAGAAGGAAAGTAAGAAAAACTCGTTAAAAACTCAGCAGAAAAACTCTGCTGTAATAGTAGCTTAGCTTATAGGCCTAGTTAGTTATCCTACCACAGATTTTGAAGCAATGCGAAATTTTATTTATTATTAGTACAATTCTCACTCACTTTCATTATGATCAAATGAATGGACAGAATACAAATATGAATTCAAATGGACATAAAAAATATCATAGTGCCTAGCCTGCATCTATACCACATACAGAATGTGAAAAACAGTACACATGAGGAGTCTCGATTGAAAGCTTGTGTGTGGCAAAAATTTTGTACACATCATTTATAATAATGTGAAGGTCAAATGCAATCGCATCAAAAGCAGCATTGCTTCTGCTCGCCTATAAGCTAAGCTACTTATTACAGCAGACAAAAATCACCAAACTTCTAGCAAAATTATTTGGACATTACTTATTCAAATTAAGTCTTTTCATACTTTCCTTCTCTCTGGCTGTCTCAGTGTATGTGACTTTTGAGAAAACATGTTAGGATTTCTCTCCATGTAACAGACTTCTATGGTGCCCCCAAAATTGAACTTCCAAAATGCAGCTTCAAAGGGCTCTAAACGATCCCAATCAAGGAATAAGGGTCATATCTAGCAAAAGATTGGTTATTTTCTAAAAAAAAAGTCCTTTTTAACCTCAAACGCTTGTTTTGTCTAGCTCTGTGCGAATTGTTTTTTTCCAGTCATGACAGTTAGGGTACATCTAAAAACTCCCGTCTCACTTTCTACTCCAACTTCAAAATCACCCTACATCGCTGTTTTTACCTTTTTTTTTGTAAAGGGTGTTTGATCTTCTTTGCATGTTCACTTTGTAAACTCTGGGTTGGTACTTCTGCAGCGATGTAGGACGATTTTGAAGTTGGAGGAGAAAATGAAATAGAAGTTTTTAGTCGTACCCTAACTGTCATGACCATAAAAAAAAAAAAAAAAAAACGTTCACACTGATCTAGACGAGACAAGCATTTGAGGTTAAAAAGTATCTAAATTGTAATTTAAAAAAAAAAGAAAAAGATTGTTTTGCTAGATAAGCTTGGATCGTTTAGAGGCCTTTGAAGCTGCATTTAAACTGCATTTTGGAAGTGCAAATTTGGGGGCACCATAGAAGTCCACTGGAGAGAAATCCTAAAATATTTTCCTCAAAAAACATAATTTCTTTACAACTGAAGAAAGAAAGACATGACCGTCTTGGATGACAAGGAGGTGAGTACATTATCTGTACATTTTTGTTCTGGAAGTGAACTAATCCTTTAATAGTGAGAATTGCTCCCTGTACTAAAGTGTTACAGACTATTCTTATGTTAAAAAGCAGGGAGATACAGTGCAACATAGTTACAAGAATGACATGAGGGTGAGCAAATAGTCACAGAATTTTCATTTTGCAGTTAACTGTTTTTTAACTCTAGCTTGTAGTGTATGTGAAACATTTATTCTAATACTTGAGTTTCATTATAGTTCACTTCAAAGGAGCTTTCCTAGCAGCAGGCTTTGATAAAACTGCCATTATAGACCCACTTATGTGTGTGGCGTAAAAAGTTTACAGCACAGTAAATAATTTAGGAGCGGAGCACTTTGTAGAGTTTGCTGGAGAATATTTAATTCATCTTTAGGTATAGCTTACAATGTGATTATTTAAGTGAACTCTCAGTATTGGGCGTCCCTGCATGAATTCTGTGCAAAGATAATGCTCATAAAATATTCTTGATTATTTTTCATATTTACTTACAGGTCCTCAGTGTGTAATCCAGAGAAACATTGATTCCCTACTGTGCTCTGTCACCTTGGGTTTACGCAATAGATACAAAGAATGAGCAGTAGCAGACAATGAAAATGATTTTGGGCTATATTCAGACATTGTTCAATACATTCATTCACTCTAAGATGGAGAAGACTATAAAACATTTATGCTTTTCATTTCTTTCATGTCAAGAAGAACAGCTCTCCAAGTCTCGCAATTAGATTTTAGCATTTTCTTTCATCTCAGAGATTTTTCTTCATTCGACACAAATAGACTAACCAAATAATCTTTTCAAAACATCATATGTAGGTTTTAGTTTTTTAGACCCACATTAAATGGTGAAACTGTTTCCTTCATACATTTCATTTTACTTCAGACTTGGGGAACCTGAAAGGAGAATCTAGGTCACTGGTCAAAATGAACAGAATGCAAGTGCAAGTCAAGTTTCCCATATTAGAAATGCAGCTCAAACCTCCTTTCACTGTGAAAAACATGATTAGCAACTGACTGTTTCACCTTGTCAGCCCTCAGCCTTATAAGAATTTTCTTGTCACGACAGCTTGTTTGTCCCATAGCCGCAGCGTGTTTGAATATGTTATCCCGGGTGTTTGAGTATGCATGTTTTGTTTTCATGACACACAGTTGCCTGCCCTCCTCACTGATGCTGCATCCATCAGCTAAAGGTCCTCACCTGGGCAGAAACCACCTGTCTCTGCTGTCACTCAGCAAGTGGTTAAAATAATGAAGGATGCGAGGTAATGCATCTGCTCTGAACTGCCACAAACCTCAAGGCAATAAATATCAGTTCTTTCCATAACAAGCAATTTGTATTTATATAAGCATTTTTTTTTTTAAAAGACCTGGCTGTCATGATTTATTTATTTAAATACAATGTTTGTGTAATGAGTTTCATGAGTTATTTATTTATTTTTAATGGAGGGTATGTAGAAAATGATTGTACTTTCTGAAAATCTTGAAATAATTTTGTGTGCTCACAGCATGCAGTCCGTATACAAAAAAGTGGAAGCTGAGAGCAAAATTTATCGACAACTGCTTAGCCAAACCTACAAGAAATATGAAGGTAAAGGGAAATAAAGAGACCAAAAAATGAAAGCTTCAAAAATCAAGCAAGATGACAGTAAACACTTTTCTACTGATTGAGAGCGTAATGTATCAAGTATAACTGCTTAGTCATCATTGTAGAAAGAGAATTTTTTTTTCCACATTTATTTTTGCCATTTGGATTTTCAAAAGTATTTGTTATAGAGTTATAAGCATTGAATTAAATCAACAAGCTACGAGGTGAATCATAACATTACAAACTCTGATTTAAAGCAAAAAAATTAAAATAAATAATCGGAGCAATTCCAACAGGGTCCTCGCACCGCAGGGCCCGGGCCCTAAAAATCAAATATTTGATACAATATCAAATCATATTCAAAAATCAATATAATAAAAATATCAAATAAAAATTCAATATCAAAAATTTGATGACTAAGATGGGAAGAACTACAATCCAATTAAGCAGAGCTAATTACAAGAAAAACAATCAATAAATATAAAGCTATTGTTTTAAATATGTTTATTATTCATATAGAAATCGTCACCTTAGAATTATAAGGTTCTCTCTGCATTCTGAGTACTTTTGAGACATTGAGCTTCAAAGTTTTTGCATTCCATAGACTTCTATAGATAGAAGGCCCAAAATGTACACATAATAAGTTGCCACCGAAAAAGAATATGTGAATAACTCAATTTTTAAAAAGTGTCAGATAGAACCTTATAATTCTAAAGCGATGAAATAACATATTTCATGTTTACTGCAAAATATATAGCCATTTTTTAACAGTTTGAGTGTAGGAAGACTGACTTATTTTCATTGCTACATGGGAATGGCTAGCTGCAAAGTGTTTTTTGGGACAGTTTGATTGATGAATATTTCTTGCAGTATAATTTATAATCATTTTTTGTAACAATTCTATTGTTAAAAATGATTATTCAAAAAATATGTTGAAATTATTCAACTGATGGCTTCAACAAAAGTGTATATCAATGAACAACAACCTCGTAGCCCACAGTGGCTCTATCTTAGTCAGTCTTATCATTAAAAATCAATTCCCCTATGGAGAAATGAATGGGGTTTTTATTTCCGGACTGTTGCACTCTAACAATGTGTTTGGAACGTATGTAATTTTCTACTGTGTTATTTTTCTTTCTGTTTGTTAATACTATATATTTTACACATCTGCGGCACCTTGTGTTGATGGATTCTGTGTTTCTAAAGTAAAGACATTTTTTGAGTAAATAATTCAGACCTCATTGACTATGTAAATTTGCTCGTGTGAAAATTGTGCAGACAAGAGACAAAGAGTACAAATCCCCTTAATGTGCAGTTTCCTGTCTTTAATAAATGCAATCAGCACTGGAAACCACTGGGGCAACCTCACCTGTCAGAGCAGAAGGTATTCCCTATTTAAATTGAGCAGCAACTTTAAGCAAAAGATGTTAATCAATTTATCAATTTGCTTTGGCAGCTGTGCCACCAGCTAACACGTCTTGCATCGTTGCAGCTGACATTTCTGCACTGAAAAGATTATGTTCATAGTGGGAAGAATGCAGCAGTCTGAGATTGGTTTTAACATCCTCTGTTTTTCTCCAGAGGCAGACAGATTGCATACTTTATCAGGTGACTTTTCCTTTTGGCGGGAGCTTAGAGTGACATCTTTATCTGTTGTTTCCCAAGGTTAGAGACGAGTGATGAAAGGTTTCCTGTTTACCCCAAGGCCTGGGCTTACAGAGCTACGAGTCCAGATACAAATTTCTCAGACTGAGTTTCAGCTTTAAAAACACAAACTTGAACAAGATGAAGAAATTACAGCAAAACCCCCATACCTTCCTATAAGTTAGGCCTATTTAAATGGAAACAGTGTACAAATGATCATATTATTGTGATGAAATGATCATATTATATAGTGCAGGGGTTGGCAACCTATGGCACGGAAGTAACAGAGGGATAATCGCTGGCACGCGAGTAACAGGGAAAACTGCATACTGACGTACATTATGAGGTAATAACTTATCATTGTCACACTATCTATCTATCTCTCTAACTATCTATCTGCCATATATTTGCCAATACCAAATATTGATCATCTCAAAACAGCTAAATATTGGTTGATTATTAGTTGGTTGTAATTTCCCCAAATACAGGCTTTTATGAAGCAATTTAAAATAATGGAGTGAACTATACAGTACAAGTCTAGTTTGATGCAAGTTACTTCTGCTGTACACCCAAATATTTTTTTTTAGTAAATCTGACTGAATCAAGGTGATTTAATATATATGTATATATATTCCTCTCATTCATTATTTTTTCTCTCTCTTCCCGCTTCATGCACCACACAAAAACACAAAGTGAATGTGAATGTAGTGACGCAGGTGTAAACCCAGGGCAACAAGAACACATGTGGATAGATATTAATCTTTAACTTCGAATAAAGCAGAATAGCCTGTGTTTACTGCTGACCAGATCCCAGCAGGAAAATAGACCTTGGCTCTGACTGAATGAACTGGAAAAACAAGGACTTTTTAGGTTTCTTTTTCGCCCACAACCAAGCAGACTGCAGGATAAAAGAAAGCGTTACATTCCTGTGAGATCAGGATTGATTTATAGAACTGCTCTGTTTACAGTGTTTTCCAAGAGCATTTATGATCACTGGATATAGATCTCAGAATTTGTTTACAGTGTGCAATGAATGACACATAAGAGCGAGCTGACCTGTGATCTACATGTGCATCAAAGGAACTCACTAATATGCTTTTAGTGAAAGATAAAATGTCTCACGGCAGGATGCACTTAATGCTAAACCAATTTTTATGGTATTTTTTTGTCTGGAACTGATGCTTTAAATAAACAAGCAGCTTGTGAATCATAGTCAATCCTTCCTCTGCTGACCCTCAGCACAAGACAGAATACCGCTCAACATGAGGTGGCTTTCAACTAATCTTCTGGCTGTTGATCTGAAGGCCTGTAGGGAGCAGTGTTGCGCAGACTCTGTTTCTCTGCCAGAGATCAAGCTTCCCAAATCAGAATGTGCCTAAAAACCCCCTATAGCCCTATATTTTGCCTACAGGGATAATTCCTATTATCTATATCTCCTGAGGCACTCTAAAAATTAAAGTTGGAAATCCTGCAACATTCCACCTAATCAAGCAAGCATGGATAGTCCTCAATATTTTTGGACCATTTTCCCCAGAAGAGAAGACTTGTAAATTTTAAATTCCTAAAGGTATTTTGGGGGTATGTTAGTATAAGTGTGTCATCTTAGCTAATATTCTGTACTTAAAGTTATAGCCAAAACCCCCAGTTTTTTAAACACGAATTCTTAACCATTCATGACAGGCTGAGCTATGTGATGCCTTCAAATGCACCACTTGAGTGTCTCACCCACCTGCATGGAAATTCCTCTCAAGAGAAGAGACTTTCAGCATTTAAATGTAGAAGCAGATAATGTCTGTTATTTCGAAGACAGTTTGCCCCTCCAGACCTACTGGAAGCATCAGCAGAGTCAGTCAAGCTAGACATTTAAGACAAGGTCTACAGGCCATTAATTAAACCCTGAACTGAAAAACTAGCCTGCTCTCGCTTGATAGGCAGGGATGTCAATGGACTCGCAAAAGTAATTTTGGTGACCGATAATTTTAATTTTTCAATTTAATGTCTGCTTTCCTCAAAATTAATATGTAAATTAACATATAGGTTAAGCTACCACATTATATATATTTAAAAAAACTGAACAGTTCTCCAAACTAAAAGACGTTTTTTTTTTCTATTATAAAGAACAAAGAATAAATGATGAGATTTTGATGGTGTGTATTGATATTTTAGTCTTGTAAAGCCAAAGATTACTCTGACAGAGCTTCAGACACGATGATATGTGCAATCTACACTCATGCATCATGAAAGCAGAAAGTGTTTTGCGTGATCTTTCATCTGTGCATTTGATGTCTTATCACATGCACATGCATTTTAATGTTGTTTGCTGTGAAAGTGGAGCCTGTGTGATGGGGTCTATCATCCGTATCTCTTTTATGCTTAGCCCAAAATTGATTTAAGCCAGGAAGGGCCATCCATGATTTTATACACTGCAAGTTCAGACCACATGATAAACCAGAAGTAGAACCATAGCAGAGAGTCAATTTCCGCTTGTTATGTGATACTTTTGTTGTAGTGGAGTGAAGCTGCTTTGAGTGTGTGGGCTGTATATGCCAGTCAATACTTGAGATTTCTGAGCCATGTTACTGTATATAGATATAGATGAGTATGTGTGTGTGTGACTGAATATATATATTCACTATGTATTGAACACATACGTACACACACTTCAGTCTCCCATGATCATTCAGAAATCATCCAAAATGCTGATTTACTGCTTTAAAAACATTTCTTATTGTTATAAATGTTGAAAACATGGTTTTCTGCATAATATTTTGGTGGAAACAATGAAAAAAAGGTACAAAAGCCATTGGGCTGGTACCCTTTCAAAAAAGTATACCTTTGTACCTTATTTACCCCTTAAGGTTGCTTATTAGCACATTAAAGGTACATATTAAACCTTGTGAAAGAGTAACACCCCAGTGACAGCTTTTGTACCTTTTTTGTAAGTAGCATTTAGAGATAAGTAGGCAGGCTATTTGTTTTTTTGTTTTTTTTTTTTTTTAATAATTTTATTAAATACAAAATGGGAGTAAAGACATTTTACAAAAGATTTCTATTTTAAATCAATTATGTTCTTCTGAGCTTACTATTCTTCAAAGAAAATAAAAATAATAGTTTCCACGAAAGAGTAGCTATGTCTGCTGAAAATTCAGCTTTGGCATCACTGGAATAAATAACATTTTAAAATATGGTAAAACAGAGAACATTTATTGTAAATTGTACTAATATTCCACAATATTACTTTTTTTTTTTTACCGTTTCTTTAATCAAATAAAAGAACCCTTTGTAAATTTAGCTCACGTCGGCGGGAGTTTGCCCGATTCAACATGGCCGTCATGAAAAGTGAGAAGTCTGATTGGATGTTCAGTTTAGCGAATGAATCAGAGAATTAAAGCGAAAGTGATGAAAACGAGTAAGTAAATGAAGTCAGCACAAACAGAAGGCTTAAAATAAGGTTATCAACATAACTGATATTCAAAATAGTAAGCAATCACTGCTTTGTTTACATTTCATATATCTGCGTTTATCTCGTCTATATTTGTTTCGGTTTCTACTTTTCAATGATGAATATATACTGTTAAACGCTGCTGATATAGTCATCTTTTCACACAGGCGCACAATGTGTAAGTTTGCATTCGTTATAGTCTGCGCGGTGCGTTCAAGTGCAGCTTTTTGACGCTGGCGACAACACTGTCGGCTTTTGTCGCTGCTACTTCTTTGAAGTCTGCAAGGTGTGTCCCGGCCTTTAGAGTCTTCTTTCAAAACATTATATATATATATATATATATACACATACATATTAGGGGTGTGACGAGACACTTATCCCACAAGAGGAGACGAGACACAAGACTGGGTTCACGAGAACGAGACGAGACGAGATTTTTAAACTTTTCTTAAGAAATCCTCAATGATTAAATATATAGGGAAAATAGTCTTTTATTCAAATGAAAAAGACAAAATGCAAAAAAAAAATGTAAGTGCATTTTGAACTTAATGAAATTAAACTTC